>JAKWBI020000809.1:0-19596 GCA_022664585.2 Zalerion maritima | reverse complement strand
ATTTAAATATTTTTAATATAATTTAAAATACCACCTTTTTCCCGGTTATACCTAAACCCCGGAATAAATATAAGCCGCCTTAAAAAAAGGGACGGTCGGCCAGGCGAAGGGCGAAAAAAAAGGAAGTAATTTTAAGGCGGAATAATCGGGAAATAAGGAAATAATATAAGTACCTTTACTTTTATATCGCTTTTTACTTCTATAAAGTTATTATTTTATTTTTTTATTTTTATTACTTTTATCCCCCTAACTCTTAAATCCGCAGCCTTTATTTTAATTAATTTAAATATAGGCGCCGAAATTAATATTATTAATTTATTATTTATAATAAAATCTAAATTTAAAAAAATATTAATAATTCCGCCATAATTAAATATACTTAAAAGAACGGAGGCAATACCTTAAGGTATATTTAAGGTTTTATTTTATATGGTAAATAATCGGAAAAGTTCCTGTACCTTTATTGCTTTATATATTACGGTAAAAAATAAAAATAATAACTCCTTTATATTATTATTAATGGCGGTAATACTACGGGAAAGAATTACCCTTAATCCGTTAATAAAACGCTGGTTTTTTACCATTAACCCTATATATATTTCCATTTTATCCGCTTATAAATTTATAAAAATTTATAAAAATAAGGCCTATATATTTTCCCTTATATAAACGCTACCCGAGTTATTTTTTTAAAACAAAAAGGAAAATAATAATACGGTGCACCTTTAAAAAATCCTAAATAAATTCCAGGCATTTTAAAATATATTCGAAAACCCCGTAAATAATGCCCTTCCATTATATAATAATGCGGATTATACCATCCCTTTTTTTTCCGAGTCCATACCTCCCTATAGGCCTATTTACCCACTTTCCCAAAAAAAACTGGCAGCCTTATAAGCCTATTTGGATAAATACCTAATTAAAAAACTTATACATTTATTATTATCCTTATTAAAAGCCCCGATTTTATTTATTCCAAAATTAAACGGAAGTTTAAGGCTTTGTATAAATTATAAGGGTCTTAATAAAATAACGGTAAAAAATCGCTACCCCCTCCCTTTAATAACGGAGATTTTAAACCGAATTAATAAAGTATAATTTTTTATTAAAATTAATATTAAAAATACATATTATTAAATTTATATTAAAAAGGGAAAGGAGTGGAAAATAATATTCCGTTTTCGATACGGCTATTATAAATACCTGGTTATACCATTTGGCCTTACCAATACCCCTACCACCTTTTAAAATTATATTTATAATATTTTAAAAAAATTAATCGATAATTTTTATATTATTTATTTAAATAATATCCTAATTTTTTCCACCGATCGCAATATATATACCAAATATATTTAAACCGTTTTAAAACGGCTATTTATTATATAATTATATATAAAACCATCGAAATGCTTTTTTTATATAAAAAAAATTAAATTTTTAGGCTTTATTTTATTATTTTAGGGGATTTTAATAAACCTTAAACGTACCCTTATTATTATTAAATAACCACTCCCGCGAACCTATTATAATATATAAATATTTTTAAGGTTTTATAATTTTTATCGGAGGTTTATTTATAAATATTTTGGTATTATAACTTCCCTTATTAATTTATTAAAAGATAATATAAATGGGAAAAAGCCAGGGTTTATTAAATTAAACGCTTTAAAAAAAAGGCGTTTTACCAGTTTATTAATATATTTTAAAATACTCCCCTACTTTATTATTTTAATCCCCAATTATTCATACGGGTTAAAATCAATACCTTAAATTAGGCCTAAATAGCCATTTTATTATAACCGGATAAAAAAGGTATATACCATCCTATTACTTTTTGGTTTATTAAATTTAAAAAAGCTAAACTAAATTATAACACTTCTAATAAAAAACTATTCGCCATTATTTTATTATTTAAATATTGGTAATATTATTTCGAAGGGTTAATATTCCTAATGAAAATCCTTTCGGATTATTTTAATCTCCAGACCTTTATAAATTAATAAAAATTAAATGGCCGCCAAATATATTAATATATATATTTGGCCCCCTTTGATTTTAAAATTAAACACCAGGTAAATAAGCAAAACCCTATTAATGCCCCGTCGAAAAGGCCTAATTACGTTTTAAAAACTCCGGCGGAAAATAATCTCCTTTTATTATTATAAAGGAAAATGGCTAAAATATATAATCTTAGGGCCATATAACCCTAAAAATCAAATAAACTATTATTTAAATACTTTTAAGCGGACCTTATAAAGGAATTTTAAAAAATAACCTTATCCCGGGTAATAATTAAAATTACCACGGTAAAGGAAAAATTATACTTATTTATAAATAAAAGCTTATATAATTATATTAAATAATTTTAAAACGTTAATTTAATATATATTAAAAAAGTCGCCATTTTAATATTAAATAAACCTTAGGTTTTTAAAAATTTAGGCTAGAAAAATCCAAATGGCCTTTTATTATTTAAGGGACGTATAATTATTCCGATAAAATTTATAATTCGAAGGAAGTTTATATAATTCCACCATAATAATCCCTTAGTAAAATATTTCGGTAAATTTAAAATAAATAAATTATTAAATTGGAAATATTTTTGGTTAGGGATAAATAAAAACGTGGCCAAGTATATTAATAAATATAATATTTATTAAAGAATAAGTATACCAAAATATTATCCTTATAATATTATAATTTTTTTATTAATACCCCGGCGTTTTATAAGCGAACTTTTTATAAATTTTATTATTAATTTACCATTAATTATAAATGGCTTTAAAAAGGTGGACATAATCCTTATAATAATATATAAATATATTAAGCTCGGAATTTTCTTACCCATATATAATAATATTATAATTTCCGAATTAATATAATTATTTTATAAGGAGATTAAATTATAATACGGGGCCCTTAACGGTATTATTAATAATAAGGGACCCCAATTTATAAACAAATTTTAATTTTAATTATATTTTTATTTTAAAATTAAATACCGCTTATTAACGGTGTTTTACCCCTAAACCAATAGCCAAACGAAAAGGGTAAATTAGGTATTGGAATATTTTCTATATTATTATACCACCTAAAACTAATTAAATTAGGCGTCCTTATTATTATAAGCAAAATTTATATATAATAATATAAGGTATTGCAGTATATTTACCTTACCCTTTTAAATATTAATAAAATATAACCCAAAATTTAAATATAAGGCCAAAAATAACCCTATTTTAAAAAGGGTACCCATTATAAAAGCCAGGCTAGAAAACCTACGTATAATAAGGGAAACGCTTAAAAAATACCTTAAAAACGCCCAGCAATATTAAAAAAATACCTATAATAAATATTACCAGCCAAAATAATATAAGCGTGGCAATTTGGTTAAACTTTTAACCAAAAATATCCGTTTTAAACTTTTATTACGCAAACTGGCCCTAAGGTTTATTAAACCATTTAAAGTTCTTAATATTATAAAATTACAGGCCTATCGCTTGGCCCTCCCTAACGAATACTTAAAATTATATAATATTTTTTATATAAGCCTTTTGGAGCCGTAAAGAAACCGCTTGGGCGAATAAAAAAACCCTTTCCTAATACCGGACCTTAAAAAGGACCCAAAGCAATGGGAAATCGAATAAATATTAAATAAGCGTAAATATTAGGGCAATTAATATTACCTAATTCGCTAAATAAAATAGCCTCCGAAGTACAATTAATAAATCCCGGAGAAAAATATAACAAATATAATAAAAATAATAATTAAGTTTAAAAAACGAAAAGGTAGGAAAAGGAACCCAAGGGGATCCTGAAAGCGGGAAAAAAGCTTACCTTGGTAAATATAAAAATATTACCAGTATATTCCCAGCCATATGCTTAAGCAATGCAAGCCCAAAATATAAAATATATAATTATATATTAAAAATATAAAAGCGCCGGCACTAATTATTAAATTAATAAGGGAAACCCCCCCGGGCTTACCCCCATAAGTACCTATATACCACACACCATAATAAATCATAAAAAATATTATCGGAATTCGTACCCGACTCCTTATTAAAAAAACGCTATAATATTACCCTCAGAACTCCAGCAAAACCCCCCCGAAACCCCGAACGCATTTAGGCCTCCAATTTATTAAAATAGGGCAACTCGCGCAGCAAATCCTTAATAATATTATCGGATATACGTACGTTTTCCGCCATCTTGCAAAAACGCTCCATAAAATGGCATTTTACCATATAAAGCGCGGCGAACCCCGAATCTCCTGGTATAAAACGCGGTATTAATTAAAAATTTTAAACTTTATTATTAACCGTACCTTAATTACCCTAAAATCGTTAATATATTATTAGGAAAGCGTTTTATCGGGATAAAACTTATAATACCTAAGGGAAATCGCTATATAAATTAAACCAAAAAGAAACGGCGACCCACCACCATGGTTTAATAAATGGTAAAATTGTAAAAAGGGAAATAAGATTATTAATATTACTTTTTTATTACCAGTATTGCGCTAAGGTATGATTTACGGTAACACGGTTTTTTTTATTATTAATAAGCCCATACTTAGAACGATACTATTATTTACAATATAATAAAAGGGCCTAATAATTATAAAACTTTTTATTAAGTTTACGAAAATGCCCAATATTAAACATAAACTCGCTAACCGCGTTAAGGTCGGCGGCGATCTTATTTTTATTAAAAGGGAAACGCTATTTTATTATATTAATACCCGGTAAATATTAGGGAAATGCCTTAATAAATATATATTAATAAATAATAACCTTTAAATTAAATAATTGTTTTAAAAAATCGTTAAAATTACCCTTTATACCCGTAATAGGCTTTTTATTCGATTAATAATACGCCAACCCGAAAGAAACGCTTAAGGAATATTACCTATTTATAAAGGTTATTATTTTTATTATCATTATTATATAATATGCTAATGCCCCCCGACCAATAATAATTTGGCCGCGTAAGCCTATTAAAATAATTAGGCTTATATAATAAATCGATATTATTTATAATATAATAATAATAATATATATAAATATATTTTTAACCAAAAATAATGCCGCCGCGGTCCCGTTACCCCATAAAATAATAATAATATTATATTTTGGTCTTATAATAATAATAAGGTATAATATTTATTATAATAAAACGATTAATATAAATAATCGTTTAATATATATTAAAATATTATTAGGGTAAAATAAAATAAAGTATAAATAAAAATTAAGTAATATTATATTTAATTAATTATTTAAATTAATTAAAATAAAAATAAAATTATAAATTAATATTATATTAAAAAAATGTTAGAAAAAAGGTAATAAAAAATGGGTAATAATTTAATAAAGGGTTATATTTTATTTACCTATAAAAAGGTATGTATTATTATAAAAACGCGTAATTATAATAATTAAACCTTTAAAATTATATATACCGTTATATATATAATGCGCTATTATATATAATAATCACGCCTACACTTATACCTTTTATACTAATATAAGCATTTTATACCCACCATATAATTTATAATATTTTTAGGCCGTAATAACGGTTAAGGATATCCGCCCTAAAAAGGAAAATAATTATAAA
The DNA here is from genome assembly GCA_022664585.2 of Zalerion maritima. NCBI lineage: Eukaryota > Fungi > Ascomycota > Sordariomycetes > Lulworthiales > Lulworthiaceae > Zalerion > Zalerion maritima. The sequence continues at coordinate 13,971 of JAKWBI020000809.1, read as the reverse complement.
AAATATTAACCTATCCGGGACCTATCCGGAATTGGTACGGAAAACCTTTCTGGGATAAAACACTAAGGATTTCTTAATATAATATAAGCGATCCCCCTAGGGGACGTAAAAATAAAAGAACTCGGCTTCTTTTCTTTTTCTTAAAAATAAGCTTTTAAGAAAATTGGCTATAATATACTTATTGCCATCCCATTTATTCTAGCCTTTTACACCTTGCCTGACCTTCCCACAGGGTAAACCTGTGGACCCCATTATAATAATCGAATAAATAAAGGGTTTTTTTTTATTATATTATGCCTTAATTTTACGCCGGATTATTATAATATAATCGGGGTTTAATTATTTATTAATTTTTATTATTTTACTTATAAGGGTATAATAGGGGTATATAATTTTATTTAATATTTAAAGCCTAATCCTTTTTTAACCTTCCCATTCTAATTATATATACGCTTTTAACCGGTATTAAATCCATTTCGGAATCGAATTCTTTTTATTTGGCTTTGGCCCTTATAGGTTTATAATATTACTAGGGTAATCCTATAATACCGTAAAATTTCCGTATTTTTTTTTAAGAATATATTCCCTGGTTTTTTCGTAATAATAAATTATTTAAAGTATAGGTGGTTGGTTTCTGAAAGGTTTTTAATTTTTGTATATTATATAGGCCTGCCTAATTTTATTTATTATTACCCTTAATTTATTATACTTATTTTATTTTGGGGGCAATTTATTTTTAATCGAATATTATGCTTTTATTATTATAAACAAAAGACTGGCCCCCTTAAAAAGTATAATTTGCGCGATTTTTTAGGCTTTTATAACGCAATATATTAGTCGGTCTTTAGTTTTATTATAATATAGGTGTTCGTGTCCGTTTTTTATAATATAAGTATTATAAATTTTTTACCGGCATATTATAAAAGGGTTTTTTTAATTTAATATAATAATTTTCGCGGATTTTTATTTACGCTTATTAATAAAATTCCGTATAGTATTATGTTTTAATTATAATTATTAATTTAAGTTAATTAGGGGTATAAAATGGTGAAGGAATTGTTTAAATCTTAATCCTAAAAAATATAGGCTTATTATCGAGATTTAAATTCGTAAATCTTGGTTAAATATAATGGGGTCCACAGGTTTACCCTATGGGAAGGTCAGGCAAGGTGCAAGAGGCTAAAATAAATGGGATGGCAATAAGTATATTATAACCAGTTTTTTTAAAAGCTTATTTTTAAAAAGAAAAAAAGAAGCCGAGTTCTTTTATTTTTGCGTCCCCTGGGGGGATCGCTTATATTATACTAAAAGATCCTTAGCGTTTTATCCTAAAAAGGCTTTCCGTATTAATCCCGGGTAGGTCCCGGGTAAATCGATATTTTTTATAATTATTCTCCTTTTTAAGGCGAATATTCTTAACCATTATTACGGTTTAAAAATATTATAAATTATATAATAGGTATAAAGTACTTATATTAATATAAAAGGTATAAGCGCAGGTATGGCTATTATATATAATGGTATATTATATATATAATAATATATATAATTTTAAAGGCTCGATTACCGTGGTTACGCGTTTTTATAATAATATATACCTTTTCGTAAATAAATAAAAATATAACCTTTTATTAAATTATTACCGATTTTTTATTACCTTTTTTTTTAATATTCCTTTAATATAATATTAACTTATAATCTTAATTTTATCTTAATTAATTTAAATAATTAATTAAATATAATATTACCTAATTTTTATTTATACTTTATTTTACTTTACCCTAATAATACTTTAACGTATATTAAACGATTATTTATATTAATTGTTTTATTATAATAAATATTATACTTTATTATTATTATAAGATTAAGGTATAATATTATTATTATTTTATAGGGTAATAGGACCGCGGCGGCGCTATTCTTAATTAAAAATATATTTATATATATTACCATTATTATATTATAAATAATATCGATTTATCGCGCAAGCCTAATTATTTTAATAGGCTCGCGCGGCCAAATTATTATTAATCGGGGGGCATTACTATATTATATAATAATTATGGTAAAAATAATAACCTTTACGAATAAATAATATTCCCTAAATATTCCTTCCGGGTTGGCGTATTATTAACCGAATAAAAAGCCTATTACGGGTATAAAGGGTAATTTTAACGATCTTTTTAAAACGATTATTTAATTTAAAGATTATTATTCGTCGGTATATATTTATTAAAGCATTTCCCTGGCATTTACCGGTTGCTAATATAATAAATCAGCGCTTCCCTTTTAATAAAAATAAGGTCGCCGCCGATCCTAACGCGATTGGCGAGTTTATTTTTAATATCGGGCATTTTTATAAACTTAATAAAAAGTTTTATAATTACCAGGCCCTTTTATTATATTGCGAGCAGTAATATTACTCCGAGCACGGGCTTATTAGTAATAAGAAAAACCGTACTGCCGTAAATAATACCTTAGCGTAATACTGGTGGTAAAAGAGTAATATTCATAATCTTATTTTCCTTTTTAAAACTTTACCACCTATTAAGCCATAATGGTTAGTTATCGGTCCCTCCTGGCCCAGTTTATATAGCGACTTCCCTTGGGTATTATAAGTTTTATCCCAATAAAACGCTTCCTTAGCGATATATTAACGATTTTGGGGTAATTAGGGTACGGTTGGTAATAAAGTTTCAAAGTTTTAATTAATACCGTGTTTTATACCAGGAGACTCGGGGTTCGCTGCGCTTTATATAGTAAAATGCCATTTTATAAAGCGTCTTTATAAGGTGGCGGAGAACGCATATATGTCTGATAATATTATTAAAGACTTATTACGCGAATTACCTTACCTTAACGAATTAAAGGCCTAAAAGTGGCCGGGGTCTCGTTATCGTTTTATAAAAATTAGGGTAGTATTATTATTATATTTCCTTAATAAAAAACCGGGTTTAAATCCTATTAATGGATTCTTTTATTTTTTATTTTTATTAATTATTATAGTATATAATATATAGGTGCCTATAAGGGTAGGCCGGAGGGGTTTCCCTTACCAATTTAATAATTAATGCCGGCGCTTTTATATTCCCGTTTAATATATAATTATATATCTTATATTCGGGGCTTATATTACTTAAGCGTATGGTTGGGGATATTATAACGGTACCGGAGGTATCCCCCGCTGCATTTGTACCAAAGACCGGCGCCCGGCGCGATTGCTTAAATAACTAGTTTAAAGCCCTAAAATAATCCTGTACAGGATTATATAAGAAGCCAGGAGGACCCCCGGGACTTGTGGGATTTTTGGGAGGGTAATAAACCATGGCGGCAGAAATTTGATTATAAAAATATAACTACAATTTAATACATTATATTTTCCCCCAAATATTATATTATCGTTTAAAAATAATCCTATACAGGATTATTTTATATTTTTTAAAGTATTACCACTTTTAAATGGGTAATTAAAGGTTTAACCAAACCAAATAATTTGGTTTTAAACACCGACCATATAACAAGGTTATTAAACCTATTTCCCGTTATATTTTTTAAAGGTTTAATTAGGGTTTACGAATTTAAGTTTCGATAATAAGCCTGCGTTTTTTAAATTTAAAATTTAAAAAATTTCTTTACCATTTTTTTCCCCTAATTAATTTGGGTTAATAATTATAATTAAGGAATAATATTATACGGAATTATATTAAAAAGTATAAGTAGGAATCCGCGGAAATTATTATATTAAAATAAAAGAATCCTTTTACGGTATACCGGTAAGGAGTTCGTAATATTTATATTGCAAAAAGCGGAAACGGATACCTATATTATAATAAAACTAAAAACCGACCAATATATTACGTTATAAAAACCTAAAAAATCGCGCAAATTATATTTTTTAGGGGGGGCAGTTTTTTTCCCACGGTGGTAAAAGCGTAATATTCGATTAAAAATTAATTACCCTTAGAATAAAGCAAGCATAATAAATTAGGGGAAATAATAGGCAAAGCTGGGCAAACCTATATAATATACGAAGTTTAAAAGCCTTTCGAAAATTAATCACCTATATTTTAAACGATTTATTATTATGGAGGAACCAGGGAATATGTTTTCGAAAAGAAGAAATAATGCGGAAGTTTTGCGGCGTTATGGGATTACCCTGGTAGTATTGCAAACCCATAAGGGTTAAAGCTAAATAATGGGAATTCGATTCCGAAATAGGCCCGGTACCGGTTAAAAACGCGTATATGGTTATGGTGGAAAGGTTAAAAAGGGATTGGGCTTTAAATATTAAACAAAACTATACACCCTTATTATACCTTTATAAATAAAATAATAAAGATTAATAAATAATTAAACCCCCATTATATTACGGAAATCCGGCGTAAAATTAAGGCGCAATATAATAAAAAAACCTTTATTTATTCGGTTATAAAAGGAATAAAGGAAGGGATTATTAAAAGTATTAATGTATATAAAAAAGAACAGGATTATAATACTATTTTTAAATGGAAAAAACATTTTTATAAGCCTAATTTAAGCTTTAAAGGCATTACGGTTATAAAGGATCCCAAAAATTATATAATAAAGGGGCGATTTATATAATTCCGGTTAAATTTAAAATAAGGGGGAAAATAATAAAAATGCCCTTATATTATTAAAAAAAGTTTTAAAAAGAAGGGATAATTAGGGCTGGTTAAAATTACCGCAAAAGTTTAGGGATTAAATAAGGCGCCCTTAAACTGGCCCGTATTATAACCCTACCTACGGTTATAAAAGAAATCCCAAAAATTATATGGCGGAAGGATAATTTATATAATTCCGGTTAAAGGGATAATAATATTAAGGTGGAGATTACGGAGGTATTTTAAATCGATTTGGGAAAAAGCAGGCAAAGTTAAATAATATTAATATTTTATTTATTGGCAGGAGGAAATATATAATAACCGGGCTTAGTTTATGGGGGCTTATTATTATTATAAAGGATTTTAAAAATTATATGGCGGAAAAATAATTCGCATAATCCCGGCTAAAACCCCGTAAGTAAAAAATAGGAATTATGGAATACCTTTGCCGCTCCTTAAAGGGCACAAAAAAAAGGAAGGATTAAAACCATTAAGCGCTTTAAAATATAGGGGAAAATAAATACCGTTTTTTATAACCATTAAATTATTTTTCGAATAAAGGCCTAATCCCCATCGTTTTTTAGGTTAAATTTTATTTTTTATTATTAATATTAAACCCCGTGCCCGACCCAACGGATATTAGGGAAAATATCCCTTAAAGGGTTTGGAAAAATACAAATCGCCTGTCCAAGCTAAGGTCAATCCCTTCCTAAGGAATTTAGTATAAGGGTAATCCTATATAGGCCTTATTAAAAAAAAGGAAAAAAAGATCTCGAGAATTAAACTTATTTGGGAAAAATTTAAGGGTCCCACGCTTTATTATGATCGGATCGTAATTAAAGAAAAATATGGCGATTATAATAATTTATGGATTATTAACGCTAAATTTTTAGGCTCCCACCCATAAAACCATGGTTAATTCCCCACCCCCCTTCGAGGGCGCCTAATTTCCTTTACCCAAAAAAGCGGCTAAAGGGGGGGATAAATATACGGTAAGGAAATTATGGAAGGTTTAAAGTTTAGGGGAAAATAAGGCGAGGCCTTTTAGCCTAAATAAATTAACCAATATTACGCCCGGCCTTATAAAAAGCCGGCAAATTAATAATTACCAGGAGCGGATTAATTAATAATAAGGGATAAGGCGATTAAGGAAACCGGTAAAGGGGTATACTTATAAAGCCTAAAATCTTTTAACGTAAGGCGCGGAACGCGAGGAATAAAACCTATTAGGGCCTTAAAAGAATAATATTAATACCCGGAAAATAGGAAGGTAATTATTAAGGAAATTATATAGGTTCCTTATTTCGAATTATAAAAATCCCACGATTATATTTAAAAGGTTTAAAAAGTATTATTATTACCACCATTTTTAATTTTAAAATACCGTTTATAATTTTTTAATCTAAGGCTAAGGAAAAATAATCCTATATTGTATTACCCTTTAAAAACCTATTTAAATCCTAACTTTTATAATCTTTTCCATCTTTTATAAATTATTTTATTTTTTAAAAAATCATTCCACTATTTAAATTTATTATATTATATTTTTAAAGTAAGGCGCGGCGGAGGCTTTTTTGCCAAAATATTATTACGGTAAAGAAAGGCAAAAAACGCCTTATAAATAGGCCTTAGGCCTAAGAATAATTTTCGAAAGCAAAAATACCCGAAAGTATTAATAAAGCTTAAACTTTACCATATAAACGAAAAGCCGAGCGATCGCCTTTTAACCCTTTCTCGCTTAAAATCCCGCTATTAAAAGCTTTTATTACGCCAGTACCCCGGGCAAAATATAATACAAATATTTTTTTAATATTTTAAAAAATAAAATGAATACCATCCCCCGGCCAATTTATAAAAATAATATTTAATAATAATTAATATAATCCCTATAAAATAAACCAGTATATTATAATCCGATTACCATTACCGCTCCCTGGTATATAGGGGAGCGTAATATTTAAAGAAAATAATATTTCCCAATATACGTATTAATTAAATCGAATATTTAAATAAGCAGTACTTATAAATAATGCGTAAAAAATAAATTATATTATATAGTATTATATTAATATTTATACCGAACCAATCGAATTGCTTATTATAGGAAAAATATAAATTAAAGCGAAAAAGGCCTTAAAAACGGAATTTATAAATAGGGATACCTTTTAAGAAGGCCGTAATATAATAAACCTAAAGCGTTTTGCCTACCAAAACTGGCCTATAAAAATATTAATTAATAATAATTATATATCGCGGGGTAAAAACGCCGGCTCGCTTAATATAAGAAAAACCACACGGGTTATATTAATAATATTATTTTATTGAACGCGTTCTTAAACGCTTTCGATAATATATCGTGGGCTTAATTATATAATTCTGCAGGGATTATAAATAATAACCTATACCTTGGAATCCACGAGGAACTTCTCCAAAAGCTTAAAACGTTTTTGGATTAATGTAAAAAAATAATAAAACTATTCGGAAATAAGTTTTAATAGAAAAAAAAAGGGATTACCGCCCGCGCTAAGAAAGCCACGTGTAATCCCATCGACCCCTAGTTTTAATAAGCCAACCGATACGATTTAATTAAAATGGCCTAAAGGAATTAAACCGACCCCCGCGATTTACCGCCTGCGCTCCGATTATAGAAAAGTAATAAAATACCTATTAGCCGATTAGTTTTGCCCAAAATAATTAAATAAAACCTAATTAAAAAGTTAAATATTTTAAGCGTAATTAATATATATATATTATTAAACCAGAAAATAGGTAAAAAAATAAAACTGGTATTGGATAATGGTAAAATTAGGGAAAATAAGCCTTAATACGAAAACCATTATAGGTATAATCCTAATTAAACCTATTAAATTAAACGGGATTATACGCGAGGACTTTATTATATTTAGGCCGAATTCCCCTAAAAAACCAGTATAACCCTTTTGGAAATTTTAAAGGTATAAGTACTCCTTATATTAATAATTAATTTTAATAAAAGGCCCCAGTATTAAACCAAGGTAATAAAATATTATTAGTGTTTAAAAAATAACCATATATTATATAATTATTTATGGAATATTTAAGATCGAATTAATAAAATCCTTTATAAATACCCCTATTATTAAATATTAGGATGGGATTTTAAAGAAAGCGAATATAATACCTGGCCTATTAAAATATTTAATAATATAATAATAAAAAGAATATTAATAAAAATAATATTCCTACGGTATTATAAGTAAAAAAAGATGCCTAAGGATTAGTACGATTGGGTATAAAAGGCCTAAAATATAATTATAAAAAACCCTTAATTTTTAAAAAAACACGCCTGGCTTATTTAAAAAAAAGGACCAGGTACCTTAAATACGCCAACCATAAATAAACCTAACCAATAAGGTTTATAAAATCCCTGAAAATAATAATATTTAGGATAATTAATTATTTATTATAATAAAAGGTAAGGTAATAGTGGTTAAAAAGTACTCGTGGAAAAGCTGGGAGAATATAAAAGCGGAAATAATAATAAAAACCCTTATTATTAATATTTATAATAAAACGGCGTAGACGGTTTTTAATTATAATTAGGAAGGAATTAAAAAAGAATAAGGCAGGCCTCTAAAAAGAGCAAAAGTGGAAAATAAGGTTAAAATAATTGGGGAAAAAAAAAGCGCTAAAGGAAAAAAAAAGGATTTTGGCCACGAAGAAGTATTAGGCGCGATAAAGGAAAAAATAAAACGCAGTATATAGGAGGAAAAAAAGGCGCCCTTAGGTAATAAACGTAAGGACCCCTTAAAGTTTACGGATTTAATTTTTTAAAAGGTAATGGAAAAATAATTTATAAAAATTATAGGGAGGCTTTACGGGTTAATAATTACGGAGGTATTATAAATATTATAATTTATAAAAATAACCATATAGGAAAAACTGGCAGGTAAAATAAGAATGGAGGAAATTATTAACGAAATTATTTATAAGGGTAAAAAGCCAAAAAAATACCGATAAATAATTTTAAATAGGCCTAATATTTATTAGGTGGTTAAAATAAAAATACGTTTTATTAATAATATACCCCCGGAGGAATTAAAATTTATAAACCTTATATGCATTTAACCATATTAATAATATAAGCATATAAACTTTAGGGTTTTATTTATAAGCCTGCCAGGAGGCCTAAAAGCGGTAATATTAAAGGGAGAAAAGGCAGTTTTTTATTTAATTAATATTCCTAATTTATTAGTATTAATCCCCTTAATAATCCCCTTTTTCCTTTACCCAAGCCCGTGCTTATTAATACGCATAAAAGGGCCAAAAAATAGGCTGGCCAAGGCTATTATAAATACAGGCGCGGAAGCCAATATTTTAAAACGAACCTACGCCTAGGAATACGGCTTTAAGGCTTATTAGGCGCGAATTGCGTTTTCCGGTTATAATGGCCAAAAGACCAATTTAGCCTTGGTTATATAATAATAGGTGCACGTTTCTTTAAAACCTAAACGTATTATGCAAAACTTTTTCGTATTAAAAAAAGATCGAAAAGGGGTATTAAAAATAATATTAGGAATATTTTTTATTATGGTAATGGGGTGGAAATAATGCCATAATAAAAAGCGCAATATATTAATCGGAAAGCTCGAAATAAAAGGGAGTAATTATATTATTATTATTATAAACCTAACCTTAAAAAAAAAAACGTAAAAAAATACTCCGTAATATTTATCCCTAGGGAATAAAAGTTTTTAGGAAAATGTAAAAAGCCCTTATAATTCGACCAATAAAAAAAAAAGGCCAGTATAGGATTAGGGAAACCCCGTGCTGGTAAAATCGAAATCCCTGCTTATATAATAAAAGTTTTAAATTCGGATAATGAAAAAATAATAGCCTAATTTTTTATAAAAGAAATTAAGCGCCTTATAAAAAAGTTTAAAAAGGATATATTTATAAAGGGGTATATTAATAAGCCGTAAGGAGGGGAGAACCTTTTAAATAAAAAGATTTGAACCGGAGAACCAAATATAAAGATTACCCTTTATTAATTAAAAGGGTAAAGGTATAGGAAGCCTTACGATTACCCACGGAACCTTAATTATAAAAAAAAAACTATTAGGAAAAGGTTAAACGTTTTTTTAAAAGAGTATTATAAGGATAACGATCGGAAATTATAAAGTAATAAAAGGAGAATACGAGACTTTATTATTAATAAAATCCTAAGGGTTGGTAAAGCCTAAAAGGCATTTCCCCTTAATAAGATTAATATTATTAATATTTTTATTATATATAAATATATGGCGGATAAAATAAAGCCCGTGGATATTTAAGTAGGGTATAAAGCGGCCCCCGTAAACCCGGACTGGTATAAGAAAAAATGGGAAAAAAATAAATTATTAAAAAAAAATTATAATAATATTAAATAAAACGAATACGTTTATTTATAATTATATAAGGCAGGGTATAGCGGTACCAGGCTTATATTAAAAAAAAGGAATAAAATTTTAAAATCCTTTGGGGAATTATAAGGGGAAAAATAAAGGATATTTATAAATATGCTTATAAATAAAGAATAAATATTGGTATAGTTTTAGGAATACCTAGGTAAAGTTAATTTTAATATAACCCCTCCCTAAAAAATTAATACGGTACCTTATATAGGGTAGTAGGTTAAAAGTATTCCTATTTTTAAAGTATTAATAACGGTGGTAATTAAAATGCTTAAAAAGCGAAAAAGAAAGGGGATAATTAAGCCAAGCTAAGCGGCGTACCGCAACCCCTGGTTTTTAATTAAAAAGAAAAATGGGAAGTACCGTTTAATTAATTTAGCGAAAAGGCTTAATTCGGTTATAATTTATAATACTTTTATACCTTTAATTACCGATAAGTTTATAAAAAATATAGCCTATTACCAGTTTATTTTATTCCTGGATTTTTACTTCGAATATAATTAAATAATGCTCGATTTAAAATCCCGAGATTTTATTACCTTTATAATATTCGCCGGCCTATTTAAAATAACCACGCTTTTATAAGGAGGAACGAATAATATTACTTAATTTTATAGGATTATTTCCATTATTCTTTTAGGTTTTATTTTAATAATATATAAAATATTTATTAATAATATTACGGTTAAAGGTCCTATTATTATATATAATAGGCGAGAAATTTACCCAGGGGTACGGTAATACGTGGCCGAATATATTAGGAATTTGGATTAAGTATTATTATAAAATAAACTGGCCGGGATTATAATTTTTATGGTTAAATTTAAATAATACTAAAAATTAGCCGTAATAATAGGTTTTATATACGGAATAAATGGCCGTAATTTTAAATAGGCCAAGATTATTAAAATTAAAAAATGGACGGGTTTTAAAAATGCATCGAATATTAAAAGATTTATTAATATAATGGTTTTTTACCGAATATTTATTAAGGATTTTGCTTATATTATTAAACCCTGATATAAATTTACCCATATAAGGGCGCAGTTTATTTGGGAGGAAAAGTATATAAAAGTAATAAAGATCCTTAAATAAGCCTTAATATTACCCCTAGTTTTAATTAAAATTAATTACTCCCCGAAGGTAGGGCGTATTATTATTAAAGCAAATATATCAAGAACCGGATGGGGAGTATAAATCGGCCAAAAAAAAAAAGGGAAGGTTTTAATGGCGAGGTATAAGTTTAATTATTAAAAAAAAGCCGAAAGAATATATTATTCGGCCAAATTAGAATATAAGGGGCTGCTTATGGCTTTAAAGCAATTACGGAATTACCTATACGGCGCGTATTTTACCCTTAAAATAAATACGGTTAATATAATATATTAGTTTAATAATAGTATTATTAATTTACCCGGAGCATTTATTATTAAATAAATCGTATAAATACGGTAATTCGATTTTAATATAAAGTATATATTAGAAAATAAAAACGTTATGGTAAATGCGTTATTACGAAAACCCCCAGGACCTTTAAATAAAGAAAATAATAAATTAAAGGAAAATATTAAAGATTTTATTAATATATAATTATATATATTTAGGATTATATAGGATTAAAAGAATATTAAAATTTTAGGAGAAAAAGTATAAAACGATAAATCCCGAAAAATAGCGTATTTCCTTATTACCTTAAAAAAACCGAGCAATATTTTTTATAAATTATTTCTTTGTTAAAAACGAAAGGCTTTAAATTACCTAATAAGGGATTAAAAACTTTAGCGCAAAGCCTTAAGGGATAAATTATAATTATAATTGGTGGTTAATAATAATTAAACCCGGAAATATATTATTTAAAATAATTATATTTATAAAGGGTATAAAGGACGGAACGTTATATTTAGCTTTATCGTTTAATATTATTATTAAAAAGGATAATAAAAGTAAATGTAGGAAATATTAAAAACCTGCCCAATTTATTAAAAACGAAACCCTTAAAGGCTTAAAATACCGCTAAAGATTTCTAACCCTATTTTAACCCCCTTTTTTAAAATTTCGCTTGATATTTTTTAAATACTATTAAAAAAAGGGTATATTTATATTATATAAATTAAATATAATTTAATAGGATAAATTAAAGGGCGATTATTATAAAAAATTACCACAGGGTAAATGGCCAATTTCGTTTGGTAAAATATAATTTATAAGTATAGGATATATGGGAAATTGGTAATTAATGGAGGATCGGAGAACCGAGGGTTTTTGGATAAGTTTATAAAATAAATAGGCCTGGCCAAAATTACGGTATTGGCGTATAATTTATAATTGTAAGGGGGAATAAAATACTATTATTTAAATACCAGGGATATATTATTAAAATTAGGCGGCAGTTGGGTTAATGCGTACCCAGGGGTATTAATAATATAAAAAACTATAATAAACCAAATTATAAAATTCTCCCCATACGCATTATTGTACGGTTAAAAAATGGTTATCCTTATTAAAATGGCGCTCCTTATTTGGAGAATAATTAATTGGAAAGGTAATATACCGTACGCGGATTTTTTGGCGGAAAGAAGCCGGGCAATAGAACGGAAAAAAACGGACTTGGTAAAAGCAGCCCGAATCCTATAATGGAATAGGGAAACCAGGGCTAAATATATGGATAAAAAAATAACGGGAAGATAAAAAAGATCCCATTAAAAGAAGGGGATTTAATATTATAATGGATATTAATTATAAGGGTTAGGAGTATAAAGGATAAGCAAAACCCTCGATAAATAAAACCCTATATTATCCATAAGCTTTTAAATAAAGGAAATACGGTATAGTTTAAGGAACCTTATAAAGGAAGCCCTTTCTTTAAACGCATAGTCGGAAATAATAAGGTTAAAAAGTTTATTTCAAAAAACGGATGGTGGAGTAAACCGGCAGGAATTAATAATAATACCTGGAAAAAATGGGAACCCTATTTAAAATAAAATAATAAATTGGGAGAGGATTATATAGGATTAAATGATAAGGAGGATGGCTCGGAAGGCTATATTAGGGATAATATATTAAAAAGTTTAGGTAAGAATTAACCCCGAACGGTAATATTTTATGATAATAATTAGGAGAAAGAAAACGATTTAGCCGAACGTATTATTATAATATTACGGCCAAGAAAACCACGCAATATAAAAGAATTAAAAAACGAAAACCGGAAATCGGGAAAAGTACCTTTTTTAAAAACGATAAAGAAAATACGATTTTAAATCCTAATAATAACCACGGAAGAATTCGGTAATGCTTTTTTTATGGAGGAATAAAACTGTATAGTATTACAAGACCTTTAAAAGAATTACCATATAAAAAAAAATTCCCCTTTTTTTATATCCCTTCCCTTATATAATAATAAACCCCAACCAATTTAAAACCAAACATTATAAAAGGACCTAGTAAAAATCATATACTTAAAGCTTTATTAATAACCCGAGGTATATACACGTATATAAAAAAAAACCATATTTCTTTATTTAAAAATTTGGAAAGGAATATTTTTACGCTTCCTTTTTTCCGTTCTTATACCACACCAAATGGCCTTATCCTAAACTATTTATAAGTGGTAATTAAAAATAATTTCCTAATTTTAAAAAAAGGTTACCCGTTTAAATTTTAATTCGTTTATTTAATTTACGGAGAAAAAACGGCGGGATCCTTATTTAAAGGGCTATACGCAAACGTAAAAATTCCTTCGTGGGAAAACTTAATTTTTTATATTAAAGGACGCCATTAAATAATCCTGTATAGCATAATTTTTATTCTAGTAATAACGAAAAAATTAATCGCAGGACGAAAAAATTATGGTTTAATTTTAAAAAATTTATAATATCCCTTATTCCTTATAAAAGCGTAAACCCTTATAATAAGTA
>JAKWBI020000808.1:0-19651 GCA_022664585.2 Zalerion maritima | reverse complement strand
ATTTTCACGATATGTGTGGCGGATACTACGTATTCCCACACCTTACTTCCTGCGTGGAAGTACCGGATATTTTATTAAAATAGGGTAATTCGCGTAATAATTCCTTAATAGTATTATCGGACACTCCCGCGTCCTCCGCCACCTTATATAGGCGCTTTATAAAATGGTATTTTGCCATATATAAGGCCGCAAACCCGGAGTTACCTGGTATTAGGCGGGGTATAAAATAAAACTTTTAAACTTTATTATTAACCGCACCTTAATTACCCCAAAATCGTTAATATATTATTAGGGAAGCGTTTTATTAGGGTAAAACTTATAATACCTAAGGGAAATCGCTATATAAACTAGGCTAAAAGGGACCGACGACCAACCACCATAGTTTAATAAGTGGTAAAGTTTTAAAAAGGGAAATAAGATTATTAATATTGTTTTCCTATTATTAATATTATATTAGGGTATTATTTACGGTAATACGGTTTTTTTTATTATTAATAAGCCCATACTCGGAACAATATTACTGCTTATAATATAATAAAAGGGCTTGGCAATTATAGAACTTTTTATTTAATTCCCGCAAATGCCTAATATTAAAAATAAGCTCGCTAACCGCGTTAAGGTCGGCGGCGACCTTATTTTTATTAGGAGGAAAGCGCTGTTTTATTATATTAGTACCCGGCAAATATTAGGGAAATGCCTTAATAAATATATACCGACGAACGATAATCTTTAAATTAAATAATCGTTTTAAAAAAATTATTAAAATTACCCTCCATACCGGTAATAGGCTTTTTATTCGGTTAATAATACACCAATCCGGAAAGAACGTTTAAAAAATATTACCTATTTATAAAGGTTATTATTCTTATTATAATTATTATATAATATAATAATTCCCCCAAATTAATAATAATCCGGCCGCGCGAGCCTATTAAAACAATTAGGCTTATATAATAAATCGATATTATTTATAATGCGGCGCCGGCAGTATATATAAGCGTATTTCCTATCAAAAATAACGCCGCCGCGGTCCCGCTACCCTGCGAAATAATAATAATATTATACCTTAATCTTATAATAATAATAAGGTATAATATTTATTATAATAAAACGATTAATATAAATAATCGCTTAATATATATTAAGGTATCGTTTGGGTAAAATAAGGTAAAGTATAAGTAAAAGTTAGGTAATATTATATTCGATTAATTATTTAAATTAATTAAGATAAAATTTAAATTATAAATTAATATTATATTAAAAAAATATTAAAAAAAAGGTAATAAAAAATGGGTAATAATTTAATAAAGGGTTATATTTTATTTACCTATAAAAAGAGTATATATTATTATAAAAACGCGTAATTATAATAATTAAATCTTTAAGGTTATATATACCATTATATATATAATACGCCGTTATATACGATAATTATGTTTACGCTTATACCTTTTATATTAATATAAGCATTTTATACCTACCATATAATTTATAATATTTTTAGGCCGTAATGGCGGTTAAAAATATCCGCCCTAAAGGGGAGAATAATTATAAGGAATATTAACCTACCCGGGACCTACCCGGGACTGGTACGGAAAACCTTCCTGGGATAAAACGCTAAGGATCCCTTAGCGTAATATAAGCAATCCCCCCAGGGGACGTAGAGACAAAGGAACTCGGCTCCTCTTTTTCTTCTTAAGAATAAGCTCTTGAGAAGACTGGCTATAATATACTTATTGCCATCCCATTTATTCTAGCCTTTTGCACCTTGCCTGACCTTCCCACAGGGTAAACCTGTGGACCCCATTACAGTTTTTTACCTAATTAGGAAGGACTCCACAGTTTTCGACTTTTAAGCCAGTTCCCCCCTGTAAGCCTTAGTAATCCCTCACGGGCTCAATGATTTTAGAAAGCGAATACTTCGCTCGCTTACGCTCACTACGTATTCCCAATTATTATTAAAGGTATCGGCACCGCAATACATATGGCGGATAAATACGTATTATTACCGATATATATTTAAGGAATATTAAATTATAATTAAAATATAATAATCTTTACGGGCTTCGTAAGGAAAATATTATTAATAAACGATTTATAAACCAATATATTATTAGGAGTGGACATCCTGGCGGCGGAAAGCTTTATAATTAATCTTTTAAAAAGAAATTATCCATAGGCTTTTATCAAATCTTTATAAATATCCAAATAAAAAAATAAGGAAATAAGATTAAAACCCGCGTATAAATAAATAAACATTAAAAAATACCGGCACGTATTTATATAACCTTATTAATATACCATTAAATACTAATATTCGATTATTAAAATTTATTATTTAAACCCCTCGAATAAAATAATTTTTCAGCTTTTATAATACTTTATAATATAATTATATCCGAAATCGTTATCCGTAATAATACCAGCAAACCTATATAAATAACTCTAAAATAAATAATCGGACATTTTAATTTAATTAAAAGATTATATAATATGTTTTTAATCGAGAATCCCGACGGAAAAGCCATAAACTTTATTATACGCACCCCTCCTTTAAAATATAAGCTGGCTCTTAATAGGGATATTTTTATAACGGGCGGAAAAACCGAGCACCACCCTAATAATATTACCATTCATTTCGAAAACCCAAAGGTTTTAAAAATTATAAAATCCATTATCGATAAATATACGGATATATTTAAAAATAGGGGTTTTACCAATATCCTAAAGGATTAATAATTAAAAGCTAAATTATAAAATAATTAGTAAAATATACTTCTAAAAAAGTGCAAAGTATATCCATTAAGCGAAAAGAATTTAAAGATCGTTAAAGAGATAATCCAAAAACTCGAAAGCCAAGGACAAATCGAAAAAACCACGAAATTAATTCCTTTTAATTTTCCGGTATTTATGGTTTGGAAAATAATCCACGGTAAAAAAAAGGGACGTATAGTTATTAATATCCGACGGTTAAATAAACTTATCCTTTCCGATAATTACCTTATAAAAATTTAAAATACTATACTTATAAAGCTTATTATATACCATTTTATAATAATCCTAAACGCCGTAATCTTTTACCACCAATAGAGAAATTATCCAAAATACCGTTAAATATTTACGATTATTATATTAATAAAATAATTCACCTTTTATTATATTATTATGGGTTTTTATAATTTAAACGTATATATTTAATAATAAATAAATATCCTTTTAAATCCGGTACTAATTTTAAACGTATATTATAATAATATTATTCTTAAATCGGGCACCCTAAATAAATATATCGAAGATTTCTATTAAATATTTAAACTTTTTTAAAAAAAGAATATTAATATTAAAGTACCCAAATCATTTATTACCTTTCCATCCGCTATTATTTTTAAAAAATATATCGATGGTTTCGGTATATTAATAAGCCAAAAAAAGCTCGAAGCCATATAAAAGTTAATATTTCTATAATTTTTAAAGGACCTGGAAACATTTATCGGGTTTACGGGCTGGTTATAATATATAATACCTCTTTTTAGTATTTTAATTAAACCCTTAAAAAAATAAAAGACTATAATATTACGCAAAGTAAAAATTAAGGTTAAAAAAAAATATTAATCCTTAAAAGCGGTCCCCGCCGCAATGCATGGGCTTCCAAAAGGCCGTATAACGAACCATCCAAAAGGGAAATGGCAGTATTTAAGGAAATTAAAGCTGCTTTATTAAAAAAAAGAAATTTAACTTTTTTCTCCCAAAAAAGATAGCTTTTCGTAAACGTAAACGTTTTTAAAAACGGAATCGGGGCCGAAATATATTATATAAATAAAATAATATTACCTAAATTAATAAAAAACGGAACCGTAATAATATACCCCCCATAAATAATAGTACAGCCCATAGCCTTTTTAAGCAAAACCCTTTCCAATGCAGAAAAAAAGTATTAGCCAATAAAAATAAAAGTCCTTAAATTTATTTGGCTTTTAAAAAAATGCCGATACTGGATCGACCCCGGAAAGCGACCATTAATAATAATCTTTATTAATTATAGCGCTATTCTTAATCTTTAAAAATAATCCGATATTATTATTACAATAGTAATATTTAAAGGAAACCTAAAGTTAATTCGGGCTATAAAATATATAAATAAATTCGATTTAAAAATACTTTATAAATTAGGCCGTTATTATATTATACTAAACGCCTTATCTCGCCTTTTAACGGAGCTTAAAACCCATACCTTAATAAACTAATTCGGAGGTTTAAAGGATTTTTTTAATAATAATAAAAAGGTATAATTATTATATTTTTTAATTAAAATAATAATAATTAAAATACTAAATATTACGGGATATTTAATAATACCCCCCACCAAATTACCTTTAATATAATTAATACCTAATAATATTAATAAAGGGATTAATTTTAAGGTCGGACCACTTTATGGAAAATAAATTATAATATTTATTTAAATAAATCCTTAATATAAGGATAAATAAATAACCGTATACCCTTATAATCGAATATAAAAACTAATTATAAAAATTATATAATATAATTTATAATTATATATACCGGATAAAGTATATTTTCCCTTTTATATTAATAATAAAAAATTATTATAAAAATAAACCGACGGATAATTTAATAAATTATATATACCCGCCGTATATATTTTAAATATTTTTAAATATTTATACGGCCTAAACCATTTATCCGCTAATAGGATTAAAAATATAACCAACCGATTTTATTTCCCTTATAATTAAAAGTTTTTCATTAAATATATTTAATAATGCCCGGATTATTAAATAAATAAAATACGTATTTATAAATATTTCGGAAATTTATAATTTATTATAAATCCCCCATACTTATATTATATTATTATAATGGATTTTATTTTAATATTACCGAAAATAAATAACCAATACGGAAATATTAATTATATTTTGATAAATGTTTATAAATATTAAAAATAGGTAAACTTAATTTTTAAATAAAAGAATTAAACAATTTACCAATAAGTAAATGCGGAGATTAAGGCATTAATATTTAAGAATTGGGGCCTCCTTAAAGTAATTATTTTCGATAAAAACCGAAAATTTTTATCCGCCCTTTAAAAATAAATATAAAAAATTATAAAAATTAAATTATTTTATTTTATAATATATAAGCCTAGTATAAATAAATAATTTAAACGTATTATTCGAATATTAAAAATTACCCTTTATTATTATACCAGCGGCCTTTATAATATATTAAAATGGCCGATAATTATTAACCGTTTATAATTCGAATATAATAATACGGTTAATATAATAATAAGTAAAATACTTAATAAAATAATATTAGGATTTATTTTAAACGGGCTGGGCTTATCCCAAATTAACGAAAAGGTAAGATTAATATTAAGATTATTAATAATTATTAATATAATCGAAATAATAAATACCATTATAATAATTTTTATACTTACCAAACGTTTTTTCGATAAAAAATAATAATTAAAATTCTTCGATATAAATAATAAGATTTTATTATATTTTTATAAGGGATATATTACCCTAAAAACCTTTCGTTTATAAAAATTGGAATATTAATATACTGGGCTATTTCTTATTATTAAAAAAATAGGCCGAGCGGTTTACCGCCTTATATTATTAAAAATTTAAAAAATATATAATATAATTTTTATAAAATGGTTTAAACCATGGTTAAATAATTATTACGGTTATTATTTACCATAAATAGGACCCGTTAAAATATTAAATTATAATAAATATATTAAAATAATTAATAAAAAAAGAAAATATTAATAATACCTCGTCGGATATAAAGGCCTCGGGGCCGAGTATAATAAATAATAAATAATCGGTTAATTAAGAAATAAAGCGGAAATATTAATAAAACAGTATTAAAAACGGCATTAAAAATACTATAAAATATAAATAGTCTTAGTTTCTTCTCCCCATATATCTTTCTTTTCGTTATTTATTATTATTAAAAACGATAGCATTTTTTTAAAAGGCCGGCAGAATATAACCACAGGCCATATATTTATTAATAGGCATATCCGTGCCTAAGCACACCCCAGGGTATATGCGCCCGCATACACATACTTAACGTAAGACCTATAGGTCAGCCACCAATAAACCATAATTATTATTATTAATGCGAATCACCATATGAGGCTTTAGCTATGAACCTATTCCTGGGCCATTAGTGCCCTGTTCCCACAGCTACCATAACAACCTTATTACAAAAATATATTATTTTACTTATTTAATATATTATTAACCACCGCCCCTATGCTTTCTATATTATACGTACCTTTCAGCGCAGGCCTCCGACATTGAACTTCTATTACTCTGTCTTTTTTCCAGTACTTTCCCAATATTATAACTACAGGGTACCCAATATTATCCGCATCTCTCATTTTCCAAGCTAGACTCTCAGATCTGTCATCAAGCAAGATATCGGCTTGACATGACTTGGAAATCGCGGCGGCAGCCTCACCGGCATCCGCCTGAAACTCGGACCGATACAATATAATAACCTGGAAAGGGGCAATGGCAGGTGGCCATCCGATGCCAGGTGAATCCGATAACGACCAATGTTCAGCAGCTGACGCCAGGAGGCGAGACACCCCGATGCCATGACAGCCCATTTGCAGTGGAACCATGACAGTGCCGTCCGTGCCATTGCCAAGCAGGGTGGCAGGCACCACGACATTCGCACCTAAGGGCTCTGAATACCTGGTGGCGAGGTAAAAGGTGTGGCCTAGCTCCACAGCATTTTGGTGAGTCAGGGCGCCGTCGCTGCACCGGGGGCATAAAGAATGGTTGTCACCCTCCTTGAGACCGGCGACCTCGGCATTCGCAGCATAGCCACAACCTGCGCAGGTCACCAATTTGTCTTCGCCATTGGGGGCGGCGAGGAGGTACTCGTGGCTGAGACTTCCGCCCATATCACCCGAGCTGGCTTCGGCGGCAACCACGGGCAAACCGAGGCAGGCAAAGATGGCGGTGTACGCGGCCCTGACGGCGGCATACGCCTCAAGAGCGGACGCGGCCGAGTAGTCAAAGGTGTAAAGGTCCTTCATTGTGAACTCGCGGGCTCTCAAAATGCCAGCCCTTGGACGCATCTCGTCGCGGTACTTGCGGGTTATCTGGTAAAGGCGGAGGGGCAGCTCCTTGTATGAGTGGAGGCCCTTGGCCACAAGGTTTGTGATTTCCTCCTCGTGGGTGGGCGCAAGAAGATAAGGTGACCCCTTTCGATCGGCAAAACGAAACAACTCCGGATAAATTTTATCAAGACGACCGCTTGTCTCCCAGAGCGACTCGGATGAGAGGCTAGACATATCGAGCCGACATGCCCCAAGAGTTTCCATGTGTTGGCCTATCAGTCGTTCCAGCTTGACCTGCACGCGGTGGCCCAAGGGCAGCATGTGGAAGATGCCGGAATGGACCTGCCTCAAGAATCCGTATCGCACCAGCCGAGAGTGAATATCCGTATCCTTCACCTTCACCGGGGCGATGTTAGAGGCTGGGATCCAAAAGGTCGACATCTTGCAGATCTTCTCCGAGCCAACGCTGGAAGTGGAAAAGAACAGCCTGCGAACAGCAACCTTGCACGCGGCCGTCGCCCCTCGAGCCGGTCCTAGTTTGGGTCCCATGGGCCTCCGAATTACGTACTTCTGGCGGTTGAGAATGATGGATGATGGTTAATACATTTTGCATCCATGTAGCGTTTTGTAGTTATCATGGTGAGGAGGACTGACCTGACATAGATGGCTTAGAAATGACCCCACAGTCCGATAGCAGACAGGGCAAGCTTATCGATAGCCCAACAAGTGTGGTAGCCTTGCATTTTTTTCTGTCGACAAGAAAAAGAAAAAAAAAAGCATCTTGAAGCTCACAACATTCAACTGAGTTCCTGTTCCAAACCTCCCATATTCTGCGCACCCTGATGAGAACGGCTCGAGATTATCAAAGCAAAAGTAGCAACATAACTACAATCCTGCACAATCAAATACTGTACCGGAATCCTAAAAATTCGAACTTCGAGAGGGGGACGACGTCGAGATGGGCAGGAAGAACGTTTCGAAGAGGGACCAACTTGAGCATCAAGACAAACAGCAGATGAGGGTCCCGAGGAAGAGGAAGCACCATGAACAGCAAAGAGATAGGCCCATGAGACAACCCAACAAAAAGCAGCAGCGAAACACGCACGATTCTAAAACCTCCGCAGCCAAGGACACTGCCTTGATCGACGAAATCAAAGCATTAGGTGGGGATGAGGACGACCTGGAGCTCATTACCGCTACACCTTCAGATAGTGAGCAAGAAGCCATTAGTGGACCCCTGAACACCAGTGATAACAAGATCAGTCGAGACTTCGCCGAGTTTGCCCAGGGGCTTGGCTTTGAATATAACAAAAGGCCAGTCGACGCAGACCTGGAGGATGAGGATGAGGGCAACAGCGAAGTAGGGGGTGACGACGGCGATTATGAACCACAACACTGGACGAGGGTAAACGACGCTGGAAAACCTGGCGGTAGGAAAGGGGCATCGACAATAATAGAGCCGCGCCCCGAATGGTTCCACCACCCTGCCGCATCCAACCTAGCTGGTCCATCCCGACATCGCAAGGATACCGACGACAACCCAGCCACACAGCCCCCAACCTCAGAGATCAATGCTCTTAAATCTAGTGCTAAGTCAATGTGGGAGGAGGATGCAGCAGAGTACGTGTCGTCCCGGGCTGCCTCCTCGTCACACAAGTTTCTTTCGACCATCATGTCGTCGGGAACAATGTCTGATAAGGTTTCAGCACTCACGCTTGCCATACAGGAGTCTCCTATCCACAATGGAAAGGCGCTAGAGACCTTGATTTCCATGGCCAGCAAGAGGAGTAGAAGCCAGGCCCTCGTAGCCCTCAGCGCCCTCGTCGACCTTTTTGGCCCGGGCCTGCTTCTACCCTCCGATCGACGCCTACGCCGACTCGATGCGCAACCTGGACTCCAGGAGGTCCTGAGACATAACGGGCTCAAGTCAGGGGAAAATGCCAATCCGCTTCCTCAAGGTCTCACAAACGCCCACTTAGTTTGCTGGGTGTTCGAGGACTGGCTTAAAGAGGCCTATTTCAAAACAATCCAACTACTTGAGACGTGGCTCAACGATGAGGTTGATCATTCGCGCTCCAAAGCCCTAGACTTTGTCTACACGCTACTTAGGGAGAAGCCAGAGCAAGAATCGAACCTGCTTAGGCTGCTGGTCAACAAACTCGGAGATGCCCAGAAGAAAATAGCATCTCGTGCGTCGTACCTTCTTCTCCAACTGCTCGATGCCCATCCCGCAATGAAAACAGTTGTCATCAAGTCTGTACAACAAGAAGTCCTTCTACGTCCATCCCAGTCCACTAGAGCAAAGTATTACGCCATCACCACGCTCAATCAAACCGTCCTTAGCTACAAGGAACCCGAGATTGCTCATCTTCTCCAGGATGTGTATTTTTCTGCTTTTCTATCTATTCTTAAGAAAAACCCTGGTCCAGGAAGCGGAAGCGATGCTTCATCGGCTACCATAGTCCCATCGACGAAGAACAACAGCAATAGTGCCGGAAACGGAAGAACCGGAAACAAGGGATTGAATAAAGCACCCGGCCATGAACAACCGGGTCTTGATAGCGACGATAAGCTCGTGTCTGCTCTTTTAACTGGAGTCAACCGTGCTGTTCCCTTCTCCAACTCCGATAGTGCAGCGTACGCCACACCCACTGATCCCCTGAGCAATAGCCACTTGCTAACCTTCTTTGTCATAGTCTCGAGACCCATATGGATACCCTCTTCCGTATTGCACATTCTTCAAATTTCAACACAAGCATACAGGCTCTCATGTTGATACAGCAGATATCCTCGCGAGGGGTTTTGGTCGACCGCTTCTACAAGACGTTGTATGAGTCTCTTCTTGACCCCCGCTTGGTCGCATCATCTAAGCAGACGCTGTATTTGAACCTCCTGTTCAAATCCCTCAAGACAGACCCAAGCACACGACGGATAAAGGCTTTCATTAAACGCATGGTGCAGGTAGCGTCTTTGCACCAACCTTCATTCATATGCGGCGTTATCTACCTCGTTTGCGAGCTTCAGACCTTGTTTCCGGACCTGGTCGTTTTGATGGAAGAGCCAGAGACAAACGAGGCCGAGGAAGGAGCCGGGGATTCGTCGCGATCATACTACGACGGGCGGAAGCGCGATCCTGAGTTTAGCAATGCTCATGAGAGCTGCCTCTGGGAAGTCCTGCCGTATCAGAGCCATTTCCACCCTTCAGTCTCACTATTCGCGAGCGGGTTGTTGTCCAACAAGAAGGGTCTTCAAAACCCAGAGCTCTCGGCCCATACCCTAATACACTTTTTGGACAGATTTGTCTTCCGCAACCCAAAAACGACGGAGAGCAGTCGTGGGGCTTCCATCATGCAGCCTACTGCTTCCATCGCCGGAACCTCAAACCTGCTGGCCTCCAACAAGATCACC
Organism: Zalerion maritima; assembly: GCA_022664585.2. Taxonomy (NCBI): domain Eukaryota; kingdom Fungi; phylum Ascomycota; class Sordariomycetes; order Lulworthiales; family Lulworthiaceae; genus Zalerion; species Zalerion maritima. The sequence goes on along the minus strand of JAKWBI020000808.1, from coordinate 9,123 downwards.
TCATCTATCATTATAGTCAACGCCCCCGAGTTCTGGAACAAGCAAGGAAGGGACGTTGCCGCCGAAGACGCCTTCTTCCACAACTACTTCTCATATGCCGGCAAAAAGAACCAACCCGAGAAGCAAAAGAAACAGGAAGAGGCCGCCGAGTCAGGGGAGGACGATGAGAATGACGAAGAAGATATTTGGAATGCGCTTGTCTCATCACGCCCCGAACTGGGAGAAGCTGAAGACGACAAAGACTCGTTGGGCAGCGACCTGGGAGACCTGAACTATTCTGATAGCGATGTGTTTTCTGACGAGTGGGGTGTGCAAGCAGTGGATGATGGCGACGACGGCGAAGACGCAGGGGAAGAAATTGACATGAATTTGGATTCCCACGACAGCGATAACAGCGACATAAGTGAGACCACGAGCACCGCGAACCACGAAGGTAAACATGTCTTGGGCGTCACAACTGCCAAGGTCGCCAGGAGCCTGGTGGATGGGAACAAGGATCTCAAGATGAGGAGGAAACTCATGAAAAACTTGCCCGTTTTCGCCTCGGCGGAGGAGTACGAGGATCTGTTGGGCATTGAGGATGGGTTGACAGGTTGAGAGAAGAGGGCACGAGCAAACGGAATTAGAGTGTCCCACGCGTCTATGCGTGGGCATAGATCAGGACAGCAGTAGCAATGGAATAACTGGTATTCAAATTTAATATTAGACGTGAAAACTACTACATATGAAAAGTCCCTCCCCGGCAAGCGGTTGACAGAATGAACGGGGACCTTCTGCCTGTTTACAGCACTCTAACTAGCGTTGCAAAATGGATACTAAAGTTTCCAATATTACTACCAGTTATGCTTCCAGTATTGCTTCCGGTGGTGCCTCAAGCACAATATTTCCAGTTGATTTTGTCAAGGGCCCGCCTGGGAGACTCTTGCGGGCCGCTAGCAAAGGAATACGTGCCGTTCGTCCTTGGGCTAGATGAGGAGCCCAAATGGCATATGTGGTGATTATATCAGTGAATAAAGTTGATGATGGGTGATATTGATCCACCATGAGGAGTCCTTGACAGACTGACCATTTGCGCACACACCAGTAAAGAGTCTCCCAACAGTAACTCCAAAAACCTGGCGCTGAGACCACACAATGAATCTCAGCCAGTTAGTTAAGGACAGCCGACCATGTGCGGCAGAGAAATCCCAGTGCTTATGGAAATTCAAGCTCGTAATATACATAGGGCGAGTACTCGTCGTCTCCGCCAAGGCCTACGGCAGCCATCTCTGATGTCAGGGCGGCATCGTCCTTTGTTATCCTCCCATGCTTGTCCCTCCCAAACGCATTGCCGCCGAGGTATGAGTAGGCGCTGTCGAGGGCCGTCTTGACGTTCTTGGAATTGGATGGGCTCATCTCAAGCGTCGCGGCCACAAACTCAAGAGGGAGACCGTAGCGCAGCACCGTCTCGACAAAGACTCGAATGGTCAGGACGTGAACCCAGATCTTGACGGATTCGGACCATCCGAGGTGACCAAATCTCAACGCTTCGCCAAACTTCTTGGCCTCTTCCTCCTGCATGCGACGGTACTCTTGTTGCTCTTCCTCCTTGCCTCCCTCGACGTACGTGTACTGTCGGGGCGTCCACTTGTTTTCGCGGCACTTTTGGAGGAACTCGGAGCTGAATTTTTTAAAGGTGGTGACGGAGAAGAGGGTGAACTCGTCGTCCTCGGCGACCTGTATCTTGGAGCGAGGCACCACCATGTCGGATAGGGTCTCATAGCTGCGCGAAAAGTCTTTGCGTGCGCTGTTGGGTACAACCACCAGGTGAGTCTCAAGGTATTCTGAGTCCTGGACGAGGTAGGACGGGTCCACTAGTGGAGCGAGCGATTTTGTCGTTAGGTTTCCCGTCCGCTTCTTTTCTAGCGCCGAAAGCGTGTTCTTGGCCGATTGGAATTGAGAAAACCTTTGCTTGGAATCATTGTCAACAGCAGTGAGTTCCTTTTTGAGAAAGCGTGAGATCGTTAGTTCTGTTCCCGTCTCCAAGGTATTCTTCAATCTTGAACGTAGGTGACGAAGGGTAAAGAGGGTATCATACCGACTGTAGCATCTCAAGCAGCTCGCCAATCGGCTTCTCTGCACGGTACCGGACCTTGTCCCAAGAGAAAGCCCTCATATACTCACCCGCAGGTTCTGTATTAATTCGGGTCCAGAGTTAGTAAGCGAACTCGACGATATTCCCTCGCACCTAGTTTACTACTCTCTCATTCCTGTGCCATAATTACTTACTGTTGTTGATCATCTTGTTTTGAGCGAGCTTCTGCTTGTCGTCAGCGCAAAGGGTGCCTAGGGAGTCGGCCACCTTTGTGACTACTCCCTCGCACGAGGCCTCGAGCTTGACGAGCTGGTCGGCTTGCTGAACCAGGGCATCCAGGGTTCCTATCTTGAACTCTGGTATATTGAACCGCCCGACGCCGGCATTTTCAGTCCCGACAGTCGATGAGATGGCCGCCAGCGGGTCTGGACTGGACTCGTCAAAGATCCGAAGGGGGAGGGATAGGAGCGCGAAGGTGGACGACATGGTCGGGGATGTATTCGATTTGCGTTGATTTGCTCGCAGCGGTTGGTGTGATTTTGCTCGAGCTTGACCGGGAGCTACCTACTGCGTCTTATCCCTCAAATCAACAGCGCACCACAAGGTCAGGAATAAGATCTGAGAGGGCGGGGCGATAAGCTGGGGAGTGTGCTTCTGGGTATGCGTGCAGACGCAAGAAGAAAAAAAACATTTATAGGACACAGGAGCCCAGGTCGGAATAGAGGCACTGTTTAGCTTGTGGTTACTTCAAGATAGAGCTTCTGGGGGAGTCCTTAACTGACCCCTCTATCCCCACTCGTGGCACGGACCATGAGTACACATTCAATTTGGGATTTCTGCCATAACCACCACCTCCGCGGTATTTTTTTTTTAATATAATAAATTCTTATATTTATACCAAGATAAATATACGTAATTGCTGGCAAAAGATAATAATAGGCGGCAAATAATCGCGAGTTACATGTTAACGCAATCGTAAACTGCAATATATTACTAATTTAAAAGGGTTCGTCTTCATATATTTCTCTGCTGCAGCAGAAGTACCACCACCCCTAAAATCATGTACCTGTGGCAGTGCAGATAGCCCGAGCGGAGTGGGGATAGAGGGGTTAGTTAAGGACAGCTCTTCTGGAGCACTCGGTAAATTCGTGGTTAGCAGCACCATATTTCCAAGAGGTTGACAAAATAAACCCGCAAAGGTCTCCGCTTTTGACAAAACTGACCCCCCTGGGGGGAGGTGGAAATACTCCTGGAAGGTGTGGAAACTTTCCACTCTACGTTTTACTTTATTTTTATATACCCACCACCCTCCGTCCAAGCTTGCCGTTACGTACCTACATACACACCTATGTATATTTCCCCCGGTCACCACACGGCGCTGCCCTACTTGCCAAGCTGTGTGTAGCCACAGGCCATACATTTGTCAGCAGGCACGTCCGTGCCTAAGCACACCCCAGGGCGTATGCGCTCGCACACATATACTTAACGTAGGACCTACAGGTCAGTTATTATTAACCATGATTATTATTATTAATAAAAATCACCATATATAAGGCATTAACCATAAACCTATTCCTGGGCCATTAATACTTTATTCCCACAGCTACCATAACAAATTGGTAGTATTTACTTAATCTAATAACGGACCTTTTTTTTTTCCCTATATTATTTTATTTTAACCTTCGACCCTCCCTTTTAACTTTCTCTTTTTTATTAAAATCGATATTAATTAAAATTCTTTTATTACCCTTATACCACCCACCAAAGCTTAAAAAAAAAAGCGAAATATTTTTTCAAGTTCCATAAATTTATTCGACCAATCCTGGACCCGGCAGACCTGGCTTTTATATAAAAAATAATTGTAAACCTTTAGCCCGAACAGGAATGCTGGCCATTATAATGGGCCACCGATAAAAAAGGCCTTAATACGGTCATTAGGGCTATTAAGGATCTCCGAAAAACATCCACTTTCGAAAAACCCTCCTCCGTTTTTATTATTAATAGGGCAGCATCCGGCGAGACCCTTAACCTTAAAGGGCCCTCTCCTATTTAAAAATCCCTTAAATAACCTTTTCCCGCCAGCCTTAAAGGGCCCTCTTTTATTTAAAAATCCCTTAATAAAACAGTATTAAATAAAACGCTAAAAAAGCTTTCCCTATCCATAATACCAGCACCGCCGACCATTAAAAATATATAATTTTAATAATAATAAATTAATTTTACCCAGCTAAACCTTAAAACGCTATAAATTTTATTAATATCCGCCTATAAAGGTAAATTTCCTTTATTCGGATTATTATTATTCCCCACCCAGGATTAAAGCTTATTAAATTATAATATTTCTTTTATACCCAATTTTTAAAATATAATAATAATAAGGCTTATATTTAATATACCCCTAAATAAATATTTAAAAAACTGTCCATTTATTCCTTACCTAATATAAAAAAATATAAATTAGAAAAATAATTATAATTAATAATTTTAATTTATATTTCCCAAATTTTAAAACCTTACCATTATTAATACATTAATAATTAAAGGTATTTTAGCCTTATTTAATAATATTTCCCCCTCCTTATTTAATATAATAAATATATTATTATTTATTAAAAAAACCCAAACCCTTATTATAAAATAAACGGTAATAGCCGGAAAAAGACCAACCAGAATTATTTTAATTCCCAAATAAGGCAGCAATATTCCCAAATAAAACCATAATATGGGAAACGCCGGCGGCTTATAAAATAACCAGGTTTAAATTTTAATTAATTTTATAAATAAAATATTTGTAAAAAACCGGGAATCTATTAAATAAATTACCGGGCTTATTATTACCGCTATTAAAAATATAAAACGCGGCAATACTTTTTCCCTTCGCCTAAATAATATCGGTTATTTTAACCTTAATATGGAAAATAGAAAAAAACTCGGCATTATTATTAAAAAACGTTATAATTTTTATATCGACGTTTATATATTCGCCAAATAATTAGAAAAGCTAACCAAAACCGAAAAGAAATAAGTACTCGATACCTGAACTTTTTATTTAAAAGGTTCCGCTTTTTAATAGTATAATATCGAACTTATAAATTTTAAAAAGGCTGGTATTAATATATCGGTTAATAAAATTAAGGATAATTTAATTAAGCGTTTTAAAAAATAAGAATCGGACGCCCTTATTATTTTTAAAATAAAGCGTTTTATCCTTTAATACCTTTTTAATAAATAATTTATATAATAATACGCTTAAATTATAATTAATAATATTAAAATATATAGAATAAATATCCCGGTATAATTACTATACCTATTTAAATTATTCGATGCCGAAATTAAAAGCCAAATTAAAAAACCCACGCTTATAATTATATATATTAATTTTTTATAAAGATTAAATAATAAAGAATTAATATTATTAAATAAGGTTAAGGAATGGTATAACCGATTATAATAATAATCATAAGGTAAACTAATATTTAATATATTAGAAAATAATTATAAAAACCTTTACCGAATAAATTATAATAATAAATTATTAAATAACCAACCTAATTAATAATAAATATAATTATATATGGGAAATTGGCAAAACCAAAAATAAGGGAGTATACTTTGGAAAGTTAAATAATTTAAAATAAATTACCCTTAATAATAAATTAATACTGGCCAATTTTTAAAATATAAAGGTAATTAATAAAATACTAATTAATATTAAAAATATATTCCTTATAATATTAAATAAAACCGAAATCCTTTCGAAAAGGGTAAAATATACGTGGGTAAAATAAAGAATAAGGTACCCGATTTTAATTAGGAGCCTTTTCCTAATAAAATGGTAAATTAAATATAAAAAAACCATAGGCAAATAATATAAAAGAATATACGCCTTATTATAATGCCCATTATATTAATACCGACGGTTATTAAATGGACGGACTAATAAATAACGGGGATTATGCTTTTTTTTAAATAAATAATACTATACTTATAAAAATTAAATATACCGCTTATTTAATAAATTTCCCTAGCAAATATAAATTATAAAAATACCTAATAAATATCCACCATATTTTTAAAGGCCGAAATAAAATATAAATATTTATATATTATAAAATTATAAAGCCTTAAAAATAAATAAAAAAGCAAAATAATTTTTATTATATAAACCCTAATAAATTAATAGGCTTTAACCCTAAAAATAACCTTAAATTACCTATCTTTAAATTTACGGCGAACGCCGGTCCCGATCTCGGGACGGGTTTTAGTTTTTAATCATGGACCTATACTAAAATATATATTACCCCTAACCCTAAATACTTATAATATAAATATTACATTTATTTTAATATTGGCTATTTTAAAAGCCTGGTAAATAAAAAATAAATCGCTGGTATATACTTTAAAATTAAACCATAATACAAATTAATCTTAATTACCATTAAAAATATCGGCATTATAATATATATGGCGGATAAATACGTATTATTACCGATATATATTTAGGGAATATTAAATTATAATTAAAATATAATAATTTTTACGGGCTTTATAAAAAAAGTATTATTAATAAATAATTTATAAATTAATATATTATTAAGAATAAATATCCTGGCGGCGGAAAGCTTTACGATTAATCTTTAAAAAAAAAAAAATTTATAGGCTTTTATAAAATTTTTATAAATATTTAAATAAAAAAATAAGGAAATAAAATTAAAACCCGCGTATAAATAAGTAAATATTAAAAAATACCGGTATATACCCACGCCACCTTATTAATATACCACTAAATACTAATATTTAATTATTAAAATTTATTATTTAAACCCCTCGAATAAAATAATTTTTTAATTTTCGTAATACTTTATATTATAACCATATCCAAAATTATTATCCGTAATAATACCAATAAAGCTATATAAATAATTTTAAAATAAATAATCGGATATTTTAATTCGATTAAAAAATTATATAATATATTTTTAATTAAGGATCCCGACGGAAAAATTATAAATTTTATTATATATACACCTTTTTTAAAATATAAACTGGCTCCTAATAGGGATATTTTTATAACGGGCGAAAAAACCGAGCACCACCCTAATAATATTATTATTTATTCCGAAAACCCAAAGGTTTTAAAAATTATAAAATTTATTATTAATAAATATATAAATATATTCGAAAATAAAAGTTTTACCAATATTTTAAAAAACCAATGGTTAAAAATTAAACTGTAAAATAATTAATAAAATATATTTTTAAAAAAGTACAAAATATACTTATTTAGCGAAAAAAATCTGAAAATTATTAAAAAGATAATTTAAAAACTCGAAAATTAAAAACAAATCGAAAAAACCACGAAATTAATTCCTTTTAATTTTCTAATATTTATAATTTGGAAAATGGTCCATGGTAAAAAAAAGGGACGTATAATTATTAATATTCGACGGTTAAATAAATTTATCCTCCCTAATAATTATTTTATAAAAACCCAAAATAATATATTTATAAAGCTTATTATATACCGTTTTATAATGGTTTTGGATACCGTAACCTTTTACCATTAATGGAAAAATTATTTAAAATACCGTTAAATATTTATAATTATTATATTAATAAAATAATTTACCTTTTATTATACTATTATGGGTTTTTATAATTTAAACGTATATATTTAATAATAAATAAATATTTTTTTAAATCCGGTATTAATTTTAAATATATATTATAATAATATTATCCTTAAATCGGGTACCTTAAATACACATATTAAAAATTTCCGTTAAATATTTAAACTTTTTAAAAAAAAAATATTAATATTAAAGTATTTAAATTATTTATTACCTTCCTATCCGCCAATATTTTTAAAAAATATATTAATAATTTCGGTATATTAATAAACCAAAAAAAGCTCGAAATTATATAAAAATTAATATTTCTATAATTTTTAAAAAACCTGGAAATATTCATCGGGTTTACGGGCTAGTTATAATATATAGTACCTTTTTTTAGTATTTTAATTAAACCCTTGGAAAAACGAAAGATTATAATATTATATAAAGTAAAAATTAAGGTTAAGGAAAAAAAAATATTAATCCTTAAAAGCGGTCCCCGCCGTAATGCATAGACTTTTAAAAAACCGTATAATAAACCATTTAAAAGGGAGATGGTAATATTTAAAAAAATTAAAGTTGCTTTATTAAAAGAAAGAAATTTAACTTTTTTCTTTTAAGAAAAATAGCTTTTCGCAAACGTAAACGTCTTTAAAAACGGAATCGGGGCCGAAATATACTATATGGATAAAACAGTATTGCCTAAATTAATAAAAAACGGAACCGTAATAATATATCCCTTATAAATAATAATATAGCCCATAACCTTTTTAAGCAAAACCCTTTCCAACGTAAAAAAAAAGTATTGGCTAATAAAAATAAAAATCCTTGGATTTATTTAATTTTTAAAAAAATACCGATATTAAATCGATCCCGGAAAACGACCACCGACGATAATCTTTATTAATTATAACACTATTTTTGGTTTTTAAAAATAATCCAATATTATTATTATAATAATAATTTTTAAGGGAAACTTAAAATTAATTCGGGTTATAAAATATATAAGTAAATTCGATTTAAAAATATTTTATAAACCAGGCCGTTATTATATTATACTAAACGCCTTATTTTGTTTTTTAACGGAATTTAAAACCTATACCCTAATAAATTAATTCGGAGGTTTGGAGGATTTCCTTAATAATAATAAAAAAATATAATTATTATATTTTTTAATTAAAATAATAATAATTAAAATATTAAATATTATAAAATATTTAATAATACCCCTTATCAAATTACCTTTAATATATTTGGTACTTAATAATATTAATAAAAGGACCAATTTTAAAATCGGACCATTTTACGAAAAATAAATTATAATATTTATTTAAATAAATCCCTAATATAAGAATAAAATATCCGGTACTTCCACGCAGGAAGTAAGGTGTGGGAATACGTAGTATCCGCCACATATATCGTGAAAATCGCTAA
>JAKWBI020000807.1:0-19655 GCA_022664585.2 Zalerion maritima | reverse complement strand
AAATTATTATTTACCTTAATATTAAAAAGCGGCCTATATTATTTTTTATATACCCACCAGCGTTAATTAATATATAAAGGGAATTAGGGTTATGGCGATTATTTAAGGGTAAAAGTTACGCGTGGGAAAAATAAGGTTATTTTTAAGGGTGGGAATAAGGGTAGCGATTAATAATTAACGGGGGGTGCGCGTATAATAAAGTGTGCGAAGGGTAAAGAAAAAAGGGAAAAGGTACGTAATAATAATTTAAATAATTTTAATAAATTAGGCTTTTATTCCGGTAATATATATTTTTCCTTAAAAGATTTATAAGGGCGGTTATTACCCCCTTTTTTTTCCAAGGCCACCTGGCCCCTCCGCTTTTGGTATATAGGATTAATTATATAAATAAAGTTCGAATTTATATTATTTCTCAATTTTAATTTTATTATATTCTTTTGGTTTTTTATATACAAATTAAACGGGTTTATTCCTTTACGAGTTATGGAATTTACCTTAGTATTAAAAAGCTTAGGGCATATTAAAAAAGGCCTAAGGTTTATACGAATATTAAATATATAGGAATATATCCCGGTAGTATTTGTATTCGTATTTAGGCTTTATTATTTTTTATTATTAATTAAATAACCCTAGGGATTATTACCTTTCGTTATTATATGTAAAAAAACCTTATACCGAGTAATAATGCCAATTTCCCTTTATAACCACCCTACTTTAAGGAGGTTTCTTAATAAATTTAGGCCCATTATAAACCTTAAATAATTTATATAAAATACCTTTACCTAATTTATAAAATGCCTTATATAATTATTGGGCGGTGGCCCGAAGGGATATAATATATGGTTTTTTTTCCCTTTTCCCCCCATGCCTAATTTTAGCTTTTAAAGGCGGTACCAGAGCCTTTTTCCATTATTTTTTAGCTTTTAAAATATAAGGGCCTTTTTATTAATATAAACCTCCCTTTTTATTCGTATATGGATCTATATTATTTTTTATTTATAAATTATAGTTTTAAGCGTTTTTAGTATTATAAGGTGCTGAGATCGGTAAAAGGGGCTAATTTGTACGAAAATAATTACTGTAAGGAGGACCTTAGGCCGGAGGCCGTACTTTTTAAATATACCCCCATTGGTTTTATTTTAAAGTATTGCCGAAAACCTTATATAAGCCTCCCACGTGTGCTTTTTAAAGTTCTTTCCTGCGTTTTTTAATGCGAATATAATAAATATTATACCCTTTGGGTAATTTTGGATAAAGATTATTTGCGGGTTTTTTTATTTTTTTATTATAGGGTTAACCCTTGCCTTTATTATACCAAGCAGATTATAGTTTTTAAAAAACGGGTGTTATAGGGGAATTATAAGGGCCGCCTGGTTTTTAATGGTTGGTATATTTTTAGGCCCCCTTAAAGGTTTAAAATCCGTAATTATAAACCTAATATTATTTACCCCGTTATATATTTCGAGGTAGTCCTTATAAATAGTTAATTATTAATGGGAAAAAGGTTAATCGTATTTTAATAATTTAATAATATTATATATATATGCCTAAATATTTATAAAAAACGCTTTGGTAATAATGGGCCTTCGGAGCTATTGGCGGAAGCGGTCGTTTTTATGGCGGTTAATAGGGTTAAGCATATTCCTAATAATTATATTTATATTTTTTTGGGTAATTTTTTTAAACTTTAGATTATTCACGTATAAAATATATAAGGGGATTGGCCTTTTTTAGCGGGCCTGGTTTTTATATAAGCGCTAAGGTTTAATAAGGGCTTTTATACGAAAAATTACCTTTCGGAATAATTTAAATAAGAATTCCGATTAATATTTAAGCATTTAAGCGCTGGTTTTATTCTTTAGCCTTAACCCTTCGAAGGTATAATCTTTTATTATTAAAATAATACTATTTAGGGCTTTTTTACTTTATTGGGTAAAAATAGGAAATAAAAAATATATTTGGATTAAAGTTTTTAAATTAAAAGGGTTAAAGAGGTATTAAATGCCGGGGATTAGGCTAAGGATAATATAAGCTTTTAAAGGGTAAGGGAATTTAAAAATAAGGAATTAAATTAAAATAGAGAATAAATTAAGCAGGATTATATTATAAAGATTTAAGGCTGGAAGATGGTATGGTTGGAAAAAATCGAGGAAATATAAGGGAAAAAAAGGGGGTATTTATACTTATAAGGTTTAAATATACTGGCGGGTTTTAAATAAGCGGTGGTATTTTTTTAGATAAATAGGTGTTTTTTCGAGCGTTTTTATTATTACCCTTTTTCCCTATTATCCTTATAATTCCTATAACTTTTATAATTATTAACGGGCCTCCCATTTTTAATCGAATAATTATATAAGTATTTTTAGCCTAACTTTTTTCCCTTTTTTTTCTCCTATACCTTTAATAATCCTTCCTTTTATATATTTTTTATCGGTGCCTTTTTTTTCCTTATAATGCTTTTTTTATTATATATTCCTCGCTTTTTTCCCTTTTTCCGAGCCCTTTTTCTCTTAAATATTCGCTTCCTTTATTACCCCCTTTTTTTAATTTACTCCTTAATCCTTTTAAAATATATCCCATTTAAATTAAAGTAATAATAAGGAAGTTTATAAAGGGCTCCCTAACCTTTTGGCTTTTATTCGGCGTTTATTAGCGGCCAGTAGGCCTTTTGGTTTTTTTAAACCTATTATACTTATAAGCCAGCCTTTTTTTTCTCCTGCACCTTATTATATAACCTTTGCTTTCCCTTATTCTCGCACTTTTCCTTTTTTTATAAAAGGGCCCGGGGCTTATATTATAAAAAGCCGTACTTGGATTATTAAGCGTTTTATTTATAATTAGGCGGCCTTTTTAATTAACGCCACTTTTATTATTACCCGAAGCCCTTTTTTAAGTATATTTTTTCCATATTATTAATTTTATATAGGGCTATTTAATTTTAATTTTCCTGGTAATTGCTCCTATTCCTTTTCCTTTACCGGTTAGGCCGTAAGGCCGTATTAATCGGGTACTTTAAAACCTAGCCATTGGTTTTAACGGTTTTACTCGGCTCCCTTTTTCTCCCCTATTACCTTATACCTTTTATTAATTTAACCTTATATAATAAACCAGCCCGGGCCTTTTTTTCCAGGGTTTATTTAAAAAATCCTTTTTTGCCTTTTCCTTTAATTTAATCCCTTTAAGTTAATCACCCCAGTGCACGGTTGCGGTTTTTGGAATTAAAATGCCTTTTAAGTACGATACCGTTTAAACCTTCCAGTTTGGTATTCTTCCGTTAAGGCTATTCTCGAGCCTTATTAAAAGGACCCGGTTTAAGCCGGTTTTTAATTTCGTTTATAAGGTTTATTCCACCTTTGCACCCTTTTTATTTTTGCCTCCTAGGGCTAAGCAGGACTAATTATTATTACTTTTTTAAAATATCCTTCGTTATTTCCAGTTTGGCCTGTTTAGGGACCCTTTTTTACATTATATTTATATGGCTATATATATTAACCTGGATGTGTTTAAAACCTTTCCTAAAATTACCAGCCTGGCCCCTGTATTATATAAAAAGGTTAATCGGCCTATTATTATTCCCATTTTATATGGAGGTTTTTTGGGGCAGATTATGGGTGGTTTATATTCCTTCCTTTATTTTTATTATTAATAAGCTTTGGCCGTGTAATTTAAGGGCGTGGTAAATAAAAACCTTTATAAGTATTATATTTCCGGGTGGGCAAGTTATTTTTAAGGTTAAAAGCCTAATACTTTTATTTATTATATATTCCCTTTTTTTAAATATATTTCCGTTCCTGGGTATACCGGGAATAGGTGTAATAATTATTTTTGGTTTGGCGAGATTTATATAATCGAAAATAAAGGCCTTAAAAATATATATTGGTTTTAAATTCTAATTTTCCTTATAATAATTATACCCCTTACGAAAAATTCCGTATTAAGAAATTATTTAGTAATACGGTATGGGAATAGAATATTAAATATTGGGAGAATTATTTCGAAATTATTTTTGGCGGCCCTAATTTTTTAAAGATTATAAATGTTTTAAATTTGGGGGTTAAAAATATTCCCGGCTTAATTAGGCCTTTTATATAACCGGTATAAGGGTTTGGTTTTTTTAATATTTATAATCAAAAGGGTGGCCAAGGTAAAGTTTTTAAAGGAAATAACGGTGGTGGTGCGGCGGCCTTTTAAACTTTTATTTATTACAAGGGTTTACGCTTTCGTAAAAAATAGGGGGTATTATAAATTTTTTAAAATTAAACCATAATTTTTTCGTCCCGCAATTAATCCTTTCGTTATTACCAGAATGAAAATTATATTATATAGGATTATTTAATAGCGTCCTTTAATATAAGAAATTAAGTTTTTTTTATAAAGGAATTTTTACTTTTATGTATAACCCTTTAAATAAGGATCCCGCCCTTTTTTCTCCGTAAATTAAACGAACGAATTGAAATTTAAACGGGTGATCTCCTTTTAAAGCTGGGAGGCTATTTTTAATTATTATTTATAAATGGTTTAGGATAGGGTTATTTGCTATGGTATGGGAATAGGAAAAAGGAAGTGTAAAAATATTCCCTTTTAAATTTTTAAATAAGGGAATATGGTTTTTTTTTATATATGTATATATATATTAAATTATTAACGGAGCTTTAGGTATGTGGTTTTTATTGGGTCTTTTTATAATATTTGGTTTTAAATTAATTAGGGCTTATTATTATATAAGGGAGGGAATATGGAAAAAGGGGAATTTTTCTTTATATGGTAATTCCTTTAGAGGTTTTATAATATTATATAACTTTATTCCTTTATAAAAGGAATATTACCGAATTTTTCCGTAATTATTATTGGGATTTAAAATTATATTTTTTTTATTATTCCTAAAAAAGGTACTTTTTCCGATTCCCGCTTTTCGTTTTTTAATTTTTTTATATTATATGGTTTTTTTGGCCGTAATACTATAATAATATATTCGGCTAAATTTTTTTTTTTTTCCTAATTATTACCATAAAATATTACCGTTCGGCGTTAATCCTTATTTAAACTTTTTAATATATTATCCCCAATATGGTTTTCCGAGTTATCCTTTTTATTATTTAATCCTATATAGTTTTATCCCAATTTATTATTCCATTTTAAATAGGGTTCCCATTTTTTCCAGGTATTATTATTAATTCCTGCCGGTTTATTCTATTATCCGTTCTTTTGGATAAATTTCTTAACCTTATTATTCCCGATTATGCGTTTAAAAAAAGGGTTCCCTTTATAAGGTTCCCTAAATTATACTGTTTTTCCTTTATTCGAAAATTTATAAATAATATAGGGTTTTATTTATCGAGGGTTTTATTTATCCTTTATATTCCTAACCCTTATAATTGGTGTGCATTATAATATTAAATCCCCTTTTTTTAATGGGATTTTCCTTATTTTTCCGTTATTTTTTTTATCCATGTACTTGGCCCTGGTTTCCCTATTCCGTTATAAGATTCGGGCTGCCTTTACCAAGTCCGTTTTTTTCCGTTTTATTGCCCGGCTTTTTTTCGCCAAGAAATCCGCGTACGGTATATTACCTTTTTAATTGATTATTCTCTAGGTAGGGAGCGCTATTTTAATAAGGGTGATTATTTTTTAATTATATAATAATGCGTATGGGGAGAATTTTATAATTTGGTTTATTATAGCTTTTTACGCCATTAATACCCCTGGGTACGCGTTAATTTAATTACCGCCTAATTTTAATAATACGTCCCTGGTGTTTAAATGGTGGTGTTTTATTCCCTTTTGCGATTATAAATTATACGCCGATACCGTAGTTTTAATTAGGCTTATTCGTTTTATAAGCTTATTTAAAAACCCTCGGTTTTTTAATCCTTTATTAATTACCAATTTCCCATATATTTTATACCTATAAATTATATTTTATTAAACGAAATTGGCCATTTACCCTGCGATGGTTTTTTATAATAATCGCCCTTTAATTTATCCTATTAAATTATATTTGGCCTATATAATATAAATATACCCTTTTTTTGGTGGTATTTAAAAAATATGAAGCCAAATTTTGGAAAAAGGGGTTAAAATAGGGTTAGAGATTTTTAGCGGTATTTTAAGCCTTTAAGGGTTTCGCTTTTGGTAAATTAGGCAGGTTCTTAATATTTCCTGCACCTGCTTTTATTATTCTTTTTAATAATAATATTAAATAATAAAATTAAATATGGTGTTCCGTTTTTTATACCCTTCGTAAATATAATTATTTTAAATAATATATTTCCGGGTTTGGTTATTATTAATTATTAATTATAATTATAATTTACCCTTTAAGGTTTTGCGCTAAAGCTTTTAATCCCTTATTAGGTAATTTAAAGCTTTTTTTTTTTAACGGAGAAATAATTTATAAAAAATATCGCTCGGTTTTTTTAGGGTGGTAAGGAAATATATTATTTTTTAGGATTTATTATTTTATATTTTTCCTCCCAGAATTTTAATATTCTTTTAATCCTATACAACCCTAAGCGTATATAATTACGTATTAATAAAATTTTCGATATTTTTTTTAAATTTATTATCTTTTTTATTTAAGGGTCCTAGGGGTTTTTATAATAATGCGTTTATTATAATGTTTTTATTTTTTAATATATATTTTATATTAAAATCGAATTACCGTATTTATACGATTTATTTAATAATAAGTATTCCGGGTAAATTAATAATATTATTATTAAATTAATATATTATATTAACCGTATTTATTTTAAGGGTAAAATGCGCGCCGTATAGGTAATTCCGTAATCGCTTTAAAGCTATAAACAGCCCCTTATATTTTAGCTTGGCCGAATGGTATATTCCTTCGGCTTTTTTTTAATAATCAGACTTATACCTCGCCATTAGAACCTTCCCTTCCCTCTTTTGGCCGATCCATACTCCCTATCCGGTTTTTAATGCGTTTACTTTAATAATAATACGCCCTGCCTTTAGGAAGTAGTTAATTTTAATTAAAATTAGGGGTAATATTAGGGCTTATTTAAAAATCTTCATTATTTTTATATACTTTTCCTTTTAAATAAATTACGCCCCTATACGGGTAAATTTATATAGGGGTTTAATAATATAAATAAAATCCTTAATAAATATTCGGTAAAAGATTATTATATTAATAAATCTTTTAATATTCAATGTATTTTTAAAAATCGTCTATTTTTTAATTTTAATAATTTTGGCCTATTTAGGATTACGGCCATTTATTCCGTATATAAAACCTATTATTACGGTTAATTTTTAATATTATTTGGATTTAATTATAAAAATTATGGTCCCGGCCAGTTTATTCCGTAATAATATTTAATTTAAATTTTTAATATATTCGGCCATGTATTACCGTACCCCTGGGTAAACCTTTCGCCCATTATATATAATAATAAAACCTTTAACCGTAATATTATTAATAAGTATTTTATATATTATTAAAATAAAACCTAGGAGAATAATAAAAATAATCCTATAAAATTAAGCAATATTATTCGTTCCTCCTTACGGAAGCGTGGTTATTTTAAATAGGCCGGCGAATATTATAAAGGTAATAAGATCTCGGGATTTTAAATCGAGCATTATTTGGTTATATTCGGAGTAAAAATTTAACAGTAAAATAAACTGGTAATAGGTTATATTTTTTATAAACTTATCGGTAATTAAAGGTATAAAAGTATTATAAATTATAACCGAATTAAACCTTTCCGTTAAATTAATTAAGCGGTATTTCCTATTTTTTTTTTAATTAGGAATTAGGGGTTACGGTACGCCGTTTAGTTTGGTTTAATTACCCCCTTTTTTTTTCGCTTTTTAAGCATTTCGATTACCACTATTATTAATACCTTAAGGATAAGAATACTTTTAATTTACCACCCTGTATAAGGTACCGTATCGATCTTTTAAAAAGGAATTATATTAGGGTTAATTTTGCCTAAATATTCCCAGGATTATACCAATATTTGTTCTTTATTTATAAGTATATTTATAAATATCCTTTATTTTTCCCTTTATAATTTCCCGAGGGATTTTAAAATTTTATTCCTTTTTTCCAGTATAAGCCTGGTGCCGCTATACCCTGCCTTGCGTAATCGTGGGCAAATATATTCGTTTTATTTAATATTATTGCGATTTTTTTCCGATGGCTTATTTTTTTCCCATTTTTTCTTATACCAGTCCGGGTTTACGGGGGCCGCTTTATGCCTTATTTAAATATCCACGGGCTTTATTTTATCCGCCATACGTTTATATATAATAAAAATATTAATAATATTGGCATTATTAAGGGGAAATGCCTTTTAAATTTTACCAATACTTAGGATTTTATTAATAATAAAGTTTTATATTCTTTTTTTATTATTTTACAGCTCCCGATTATTATCCTTATAATATTTTCCTGGGAAAATATTTAATTTTCTCCTGGTAGTTTTTTTTTTATAATTAGGGTTCCGTGGATAATTATAAGGCTTTTTATGCCCCTGCCCTTTTGATTAATAAAGGGTAACCTTTATATTTGGTTTTCCGGTCCAGATTTTTTTATTTAGGAGGTTTTTCCCTTTTTGCGGCCCATTAATATGCCCCTTTATGGGTATGTCCTTTTTAAATTTTTTTATAAGGCGTTTAACTTCCTTTATAAAAAGTTAGGCTATTATTTTTTCGTTATCCGAATTTAAAATTTTTATTATATAGGTAGGGATTTCGATTTTGCCAGCACGGGGTTTTCTTAATCCTATACTGGCCTTTTTTTTTTTATTGGTCGAATTATAAGGGCTTCCTGTATTTTTTTAAAAACCTTTATTTTTTAGGGATAAATATTGCGGAGTATTTATTTATATTCTTTTTTTAAGGTTAGGTTTATAATAATAATAATATAATTACTTCTTTTTATTTCGAGCTCCCCGATTAATACGTTGCCCTCTTTATTATGGCGCTATTTCCACCCCGTTATTATAATAAAAGGCATTTTTAATATTATTTCTGGCGCCCCTTTTTAATCTTTTTTTAATACGAAGAAATTTTGCGTAATACGTTTAGGTTTTAAAAAAACGTATATTTATTACCGTATAATTAAGGCTAAATTGGTTTTTTGGCCATTATAACCGGAAAACGCAATTTACGCCTGGTAAGCCTTAAAGCCGTATTTTTAAGCGTAGGTTCGTTTTAGGATATTAGTTTTCGCGCCTGTATTTATAATAACCCTAGCCAGCCTATTTTTTGGCCCTTTTATACGTATTAATAAGTACGGGCTCGGGTAAAGGAACAAGGGGATTATTAAGGGGATTAATACCAATAGGTTAGGAATATTAACTGGATAGAAAATTGCCTTTTTTTTTTTAATATTGCCGCTTTTAGGCCTTTTGATAGGTTTATAAATAAAACCTTAAAGTTTATGCGCTCGTATTATTAATATAACTGAATACGTATAAGGTTTATAAACTTTAATTTTTCCGGGGGTATATTATTAATCGAGCGTATTTTTATTTTAACCATTTGGTAAATATTAGGCTTATTTAGGATTATTTATTAGTATCCCTTTGGCTTTTTACCCTTATAAATAATTTCGTTAATAATTTCCTCCACCCTTATTTTGCCTGCCAGTTTTTCCTATAAGGTTATCCTTATAGGTTATAATACTTATAATATTTCCGTAATTATTAACCCGTAAGGCCTCCCCATAATTTTTACGAATTATTCTTTTATTACCTTTTAAAAGATTAGGTTCGTAAACTTTAGGGGGTCCTTACGCTTATTATTTAAGGGCGCCTTTTTTTCCTTTTATATATTATATTCCATTTTTTCCTTTATCGCGCTTAATATTTTTTTATGGCCAGGATTTTTTTCTTTTTTTTTGGCGCTTTTTTTTCCCTAACCGCTTTAACCTTATCTTTTATTTTTGCTCTTTTTGGGGGCCTGCCTTGTCCTTTTTTAATTTTTTTTTAATTATAATTAAAAACCGTTTGCGCCGTTTTATTATAAACGTTAATAATAGGGGCTTCCGTTATTATTTCCGCTTTTATATTTTCCCAGCTTTTTTACGAATACTCCTTAATCGCTGTTACCTTGCCTTTTATTATAATAAATGGCTGATTATTTTAAATATTATTATTTTTAGGGATTTTATAAATCTCGTCGGTTAGGTTTATTTATGGCTGGCGTATTTAAGGTATTTGGTCCTTTTTATTAATTAGGCCAGGCGTATTTTTTAAAAACCAGGGGTTTTTTATAATCGTGTTTTGGGCCTTTTATACCTAATCGTACCAATCCTTAGGCACCTTTTTTTATTTATAATACCGTAGGAATATTATTATTATTAATACTTTTTTCGTGATTATATTATTAAATATTTTAATGGGCCAGGTATTATATTCGCTTTTTTTAAAATCCCATCCTGGTGTTTAATGGAAGGGGTATCCATAAAGGACTCCGTTAATTCGATCCTAAACGTCCCATAGGTAATTATATAATATATAATTATTTTCTAAATACCAATAATATTTTATTACCTTGGTCTGGTCTTAGGGCCTTTTATTAAAACTGGTTATTAATATAAGGAGTGCTTATACCTTTAAAATTTTTAAAGGGGTTATATTAATTTCTTAGGGGAATTCGGCCTAAATATAATGGAGTCCCCGCGTGTGGTCCCGTCCAGTTTAATAGGTCTAATTAGGATTATACCTATGGTGGTTTTTATATTAGGGCTTATTTTCCCTAATTTTACCGTTATTTAATATTAGCTTAATTTTTTTGCTTATTTTTTGATTTAATAATATATATATATTAGCCACGTTTAAAGCATTTAGCTTTTTAACTAGGTTTTATTTAATTATTTTGGGCAGGATTAATCGGTTAATAGGTACTTTATCGCTTTCTTATAATCGAAGCGCGGGCGGTAAATCGCGGGGGTCGGTCTTGTTTTTTTGGGCTATTTTAATTAAATCGTATTGGTTGGCTTATTAGAATTAGGGGTCGATAAGATTATGCGTGGTTTTTTTAGCGCGGGCGGTGGTCCCTCTTTTTTCCTATTAAAACTTATTTCCGAACAGCTTTATTGTTTTTTTACGCTAATCCAGGAACGCTTTAAACTTTTAAAGGAGTTCCTTATAGGTTCCGAGGTATAAATTATTATTTATAATCCTTATAAAATTATATAATTAAGCCTATAATATATTATCGAAGGCGTTTAGGAACGCGTTTAATAAAATAATATTATTAATATAACCCGTGTGGTTTTCCTTATATTAAATAAGCCGGCGTTTTTACCCCGCAATATATAACCATTATTAATTAATATTTTTTATAGGCCAGTTTTAATAGGCGAAACGCTTTAGGTTTACCATATTGCGGCCTTTTTAAAAGGTATCCCTATTTACGAATTCCGTTTTTAAAACCTTTTTCGCTTTAATCCATATTTTTTTTATAATAAGCGATTCGATTGGTTCGGCGTAAATATTAATATAATATTATATAATATAATTTATTTTTTGCGTATTATTTATAAGTATTGCCTGTTTAAATATTCGATTTAATTAACGCGTATATTAAGAGATATTATTTTCCTTAAATATTACGCTTCCCTATATACCAAAAAGCGGTAACGGTAATCGGACTATAATATACTGGTTTATTTTATAAGGATTATATTAATTAATATTAAATATTATTTTTACGGATTGGCCGGAAAATGGTATTCGTTTTATTTTTTAAAATATTAAAAAAATATTTATATTATATTTTGCCCGGGGTATTGGCGTAATAAAAGTTCTTAATAGCGGGATTTTAAATAAGGGAGGGTTAAAAGATAATCGCTCGGCTCCTTATTTACGTGGTAAGGTTTAAACTTTATTAATATTTTCGGGTATTTTTACTTTTAAAAATTATTCTTAGGCCTAAGGCCTATTTATAAGGCATTTCTTGCCTTCCTTTAACGTAATAATATTTTGGCAAAAAAGCCTTCGCCGCGCCTTACCTTAAGAATATAATATAATAAATTTAAATAATAGAATAATTTTTTAAAAAATAGAATAATTTATAAAAGATGGAAAAGATTATAGGAGTTAGGATTTAAACAGGTTTTTAAAGGGTAATACAATATAGGATTATTTTTCCTTAGCCCTAGGCTGGAGAATTATAAACGGTCCCTTAAAATTAAGAATAATGGTGGTGGTAATATATTTTAAACCTTTTAAGCGTAATTATGGGATTTTTATAATTCGAAATAGGGAATTTATATAGTTTCTTTAGTAATTACTTTCCCATTTTCCGGATATTAATATTATTCTTCCGGGGCCCTAATAGGTTTTATCCCTTATATCCCGCGCCTCGCGCTAAGAGATTTTAGACTTCGTAGGTATACCGCTTTACCATTTTCCTTAATCGCCTTACCCCTTATTATTAATTGGTCCGCTTTTAATAATTATTAGTTTGCCGGCTTTTTATAGGGCCGGGCGTAATATTGGTTAGTTTATTTAGGCTAAAAGGCCTCGCCTTACCTTTCCCTAAACTCCAAACCTTTTATAATTTCCTTACCGTATATTTATCCCCCCCTTTTAACCGCTTTTTTAAATAAAGGAGATTGGGCGCCCTTAAAGGGGGTGGGGAATTAATTATGGTTTTATAGGTGGAAGCCTAAAAGTCTGGCGTTTATAATCCATAAATTATTATAATTATTATATTTCCCTTTAATTACGGTTTAATTATAATAAAGCGTGGGACCCTTAAACTTTTCCCAAATAAGTTTAATTTTTAAAATCTTTTTTTCCTTTTTTTTAATAAGGCCTGTATAAAACTACCCTTATACCAAATTCCTTAAAAGGGGATCGACCTTAATTTAAACGGGCAATTTGTATTTTTTTAAGCCCTTTAAAGAATACTTCCCCTGGTATTTATTAAATTAAGCACGGGGTTTAATATTAATAATAAAAAGTAAAATTTAATTTAAAAAACGGTAGGGGTTAGGCCTTTATTCGAAAAACGATTTAATAATTATAAAAAACGGTATCCATTTTCCCCTATATTTTAAAACGCTTGGTGGCTTTAATCCTTCCTTTTTTTTATGCCCTTTAAGAAACGGTAAAGGTACTCTATAATTTTTATTTTTTGCTTACGGGGTTTTAACCGGGATTATACGAATTATCCTTCCGCCATATAATGTTTAGGATTTTTCGCAATCGTAATAAGCCCTTATAAACCAAGCCCGGTTATTATATATTTCCTCTTATTTATAAATAAAATATTAATATTATTTAACTTTGCTTGTTTTTTCCCAAATCGGTTTAAAATACCTCCGTAATTTCCACCTTAATATTATTATTCCTTTAACCGGAATTATACAAATTATCCCTCCGTTATATAGTTTTTGGGATTTTTTTTATAACCGTAGGTAGGGTTATAGTACGGGCCAGTTTAAGGGCGCCTTATTTAGCCCTTAAGCTTCCGCGGTAATTCTAACCAGCCCTAATTATCCCTTTTTTTGGAATTTTTTTTAATAATATAAGGGCATTTTTATTATTTTCCCCCTTATTTTAAATTTAACCGGAATTGCGTAAATCGCCCCTCCGCTACGTAGTTTTTGGGATCCTTTATAACCGTAATGCCCTCGGAGCTTAAGCTGGGCTTATAAGAATATTCCTTCCATTTAAAAATAAAACTATAATCCTGCCCTTTTTTATATATATTAATACTTTTAATAATCCCTTTTTTTATTCCTTTTATAATCGAGCAAATAAAGGCTTTCTCATTATATTGCGCCTTAATTTTACGCCGGATTTCCGTAATATAATAGGGGTTTAATTATTTATTAGCCTTTATATTTTATTTATAAGGGTATAATAAGGGTGTATAATTCTGCTTAATATTTAAAGCCTAATCCCTTTTTAGCCTTCCCACCGCGATTATATACGCGTTTTTAACCGGTACCGGGCCCATTCCGGAATCGAGTTCCCATTGCTTGGCTTTAGCCCTTATGGGTTTATAATACTGCCAGGGTAATCCCATAGCGCCGTAAAGCTTCCGCATTATTTTTTCTTTTCGAAAATATATTCCCTGATTTTTCTATAATAATAAATCGTTTAAAGTATAGGTGATTAATTTCCGAAAGGCTTTTAAGCTTTATATATTATATAAGTTTGCCCAGCTTTACTTATTATTACCCTTAATTTATTATACTTGCTTTATCCTAAGGGTAATTAATTCTTAACCGGATATTACGCTTTATTATTATGGAAAAAAAACTGCCCCTTTTAAGAAATATAATTTACGCGATTTCTTAGGTTTTTATAATACAGCGTACTGGTCGGTTTTTAGCTTTATTATAATATACGTGTCCGCTTCCGTTTTTTATAATATAAATATTATAAACTCCTTACCGGTATACCGTAAAAGGGTTTTTCCACCTTAGCGTAATAATTTCCGCGGATTTTTATTTATACTTATTAATATAATTCCGTATAATATTATTCCCTAATTATAATTATTAATCCAAGTTAATTAAGGGGAGAAAATGGTGAAGGAATTCCTTAAATTTTAATCCTAAAAAATACAGGCTTATTACCGAGATTTAAATTTATAAATTTTGGTTAAATTTTTAAAAAATATAGCAGGGAGTAGGTTTAATAATCTTATTATATGGTCGGTGTTTAAAACTAAGCTGTTTGGTTTGGTTAAACCTTTAATTACCTATTTAGGAGTGGTAATACTTTAGAAAATATAGAATAATCCTATACAGGATTATTCCTAAACGATAATATAATATTTAGGGGAAAATATAATGTATTAAATAATAATTGTATTTTTATAATTAAATTCTTACCGCCATGGTTTATTGCCCTTCCAGAAGTCCCATAAATCCCGGGGGTCCTCCTGGCTTTTTATATAATCCTGTACAGGATTATTTTAGGGCTTTAAATTAATTATTTAAGCAATCGCGCCGGGCGCCGGTCTTTGGTACAAATGCAGCGGGGGATACCTCCGGCACCGCTACAATATTATTTATATACGCCGTATAAAATATATCGAAAAATTCGTATAATATATTATTAATATATTATTAAAATAATACTCCCGTACCGTTCAGGCCGAACGGGATTACCGTCCATTTATATAGGCCAAAATAAATTCCGAACATTATTTTTTATTTAATTTTATGGTAAATGCGTAATTTATAATAGGCGGTTTTAATATTTACCTTAATAAACCAATGCGCCTTAATTAGGGTCCGTAATATTTTATAAATAAGCGGCAGGGGGTAATGGTGCTGGTATATAACCGCGTTTAACCCCTTATAATTATAATAAAAACGCAACCCGCCCCCCGGCTTTTTAATAAAAAATACCGGGGCGCGTACGGGAAAATTATTGGCCCTTATATAACCTTTATTAAATAACTCCGTTAGGGTTTTTTATAAAATTAATAATTCCTCCCTCGATATACCGTAAATCGAACCTTATAATATTTACGGGTTTTTTTTTTTGGTATTCTTTATTAATTTTATCGCGTGGTTTATAAAACCGCGGTAAGGTGGTAACGCCTATTTTTGATTAGGTTCGAATATATTTTCTAACCCTTTTAATTTATCGGGTGGCCGGAATAATTTAATTATTAATACTTTTTATTATTTGTTAATATTATATAGGAATATTGCGAATAATATTCGGTCGTTTATTTTTATTTTATACATTATGGTATATAGGGCGGTAATATTAATTAATTATATATTCGCCAGGACGGTATTCCTTAACCTTTTTTCCTTTACGGAAAGGTTCGCCCTGCCAATATAAATCCGCTTTTTTACCGTTTTATATACGATTATTTCCTTTTCGTATTATAATTTGCCCAATATTATTAAATATAAAAGGTTCGGGACGGGGTAATAAAAATAATATTAAAAGTACCCGTTAATATTAATATTTATATATACCGCCTTTATTATTATAATTTTTCGCTGCGCGGATAATGCGGACGCGTATATTGATATTTTGGCGGGTACCGGGATACGTGGAAGGCGAAGTTTAATAATAAGGGAGTTATAAATTGTGCCGTAATATAGGTACCCGTTATTAATAAAAGCGTTAGTAAAATGAATTTTATTTAAATAAACGTTTACCAAAAAGGGGGTGCCGTTTATCCGCTTTATCCCCTTTATTATTTCGCTTTACGTTGGCGGCTTTTAGGCACGCCTACGCTTAAAAGTTATCCTTTTAATTTATTTTCCCCCTTATCCTTATTTAATACCCCCGGCTGGGGCGTTACGCCTATAATATTAATCCGGACCTTTTTGGCTGGCTTGGCCGGGATTAATTTATATTTTAAAATAAAAAGGTTATTCGATTTATACCAAATATATTAGCCTTTTTTACGCCGGCGTTTTATTTTAATTACGGTTACCTATTTGGCACGGCGTGGTTTATTTTTGAATTTAAAATTCGTGGTATTTACCCCCGATATTAAGGTGTCCGGGTTTTTTTCGGAACATAATTAATATATTATTAATATATTGGTCACTTTTTTGCCCAATACCAAGTCCAGGCGGAACGCAATATTAATAATTATGCGAACCGATTTTTAATAAAAATTGGAAAGGAAAACCGATATTAATATTAGGCGCAGGCGTTGGTATATTACTTTATTTAATAATATAAGCTTAATGGAATCGTTTTATACGGCGCCCCTTATTTTTACCAAAAATTATTTAAATTAGGAGTAAAAGATTAGGAACGATTACCTTTTCTTTTAGCGTAAAGAATAAAGCTTTTTTACCGCTCGTTCGTAATTATTAGGGTCCCTAAATACCGTTTTTAAATATATAATAAATTGCGCGGGATTTTAATTTATTAATTCGCCTTTACCGTAAAATATTATAATAAGGGCTTTCGGTTTATTCTTTAGGCAGGCGTTAATATTATATTATAAAAATATATCGCCCCCGATAAGGTTTTAATTTAAAATTAATTTATATTTAATTTTAACCCGCAATATTTTTTATTTTACCTTATTACCATTAAATTTTACCGGCCAGGGAAATTGCCTTTGCTGCGGGATTATTACAACCGGCGGGCTATGGTTTATTAGGGCGGGCGGCGCTTAATGCGCCGCCGAGATTCGGGTATCGAGGGCCGCAAGCATTTAAATTAGGCGTTTTTTTATATTATTTAACTCGGCGGCGGACTTATTATTAACGGCCGCGAATGCCTGGGCTATTCTTTGGTGGATAAGCAGTATTACCGCCTCGGGGAGGGCTTATTAATCTTATCCGCCGGCGGGAGCCTCATTATTTTTATTTAGGTTATTATTTATGGTAAAAGTATTATAGGGTGGGTGCGGAATAAAATATAATAAGGTATTATTTAAAAATCGAATATATATAAGGGGCTAAAATTATATTAAGAAATAATAATAAGTATTATAATAATATATATATTCGATTTACGGAAAGGGGGGGAAGGAAAAGGGGGAAAAGGGATACAGGAAAAGGGGAGTGGTTTATAAGCAGCGTTTTATACGCATTAGTCCCGCGTCTAGCCCGCTGTGTACGTAGGTAGTGGTATAGGTGGGCCTATGATAATTATAAGGGGAAAAATAAAAAATATTTATAAAGATGTTTAAAAATAAAAAATAAGTATTAATATGGTTTTGGGAATATTGAGGTAAACTTAATTATAATATAGTCCTTTCCCAAAAGATGAATATGGTACTTTATATAAGGTGATAGGTTAAAAGTATTCCTATTCCTAAGTTATTAATAACGGTGGTAATCGAAATATTTAAAAAGCGAAAAAAAAAGGCGGTGATTAAACCAAGCCAAGCGGCGTACCGCAATCCCTGGTTTTTAATTTCAAAAAAAAAAGAAGTACCGCTTAATTAATTTAACGGAGAGGCGTAATTCGATTATAATTTATAATACTTTTATACCTTTAATTATTAAAAAATTTATAAAAAATATAATCCATGACCAGTTTATTTTACTGCTGGATTTTACTCCGGATACGACCAGGTGGTGCTTAATTTAAATTCCCGAGATTTTATTACCTTTATAATATTCGCCGGCCTATTCAAAATAATTACGTTTCCGTGTGGAGAAATAATTAATATTATTTAATTGTATAAAATTATTTATATTACGAGTAAAGGTTTTATTATTATAGACGACGGGCGAGAAATTTACCTAAGGGTGGGGTAATACATGGCCAAATATAATAAAAATTTAAATTAAATATTATTACGGAATAAGCTGGCTGGGATTATAGTTTTTATGGTTAAATTTAAAGAATGCCAAAAATTAACCGTAATAATAAGTTTTATATACGGAATAAAAGGCCGTAATCTTGAATAGGCCAAAGTTATTAAAATTAAGGACTGGACAGTTTTTAAAAATATGTCGAATATTAAAAGATTTATTAATATGGTGGTTTTTTATTAAATATTTTTTAAGCATTTTATTTATATTATTAAACCTTTATATAAATGTCTTCGTATAGGGGCGCAGTTTATTGGGGAGGAAAAGCATATAAAAATAATGGAAAATTTTAAATAAGCCTGAATATTATCGCTAATTTTAATTAAAAATAAATATTTTCCGGATATAGGGCGTATTATTATTAAAATAAATATATTAGGGACCGGATGGGGAGTATGGATCGCTTAAAAAAGGGAAGGGAAGGTTTTAATGGCGAGGTATAAGTCCGGTTATTAAAAAAAAGCGAAAGAAATATATTATTCGGTTAAGCTGAAATATAAGGGGCTGCTTATAATTTTAAAGCGATTACGGAATTACTTATACGCCGCGCATTTTACCCTTAAAATAAATACGGTTAATATAATATACCAGTTTAATAATAATACTATTAACCTATCCGTAATATTTATTATTAAATAAATTATATAAATACGGTAATTCGATTTTAATGTAAAATATATATTAAGAAATAAAAATATTATAATAAACGCATTATTATAAAAGCCTCCAGGACCCTTAAATAAAAAAAATAATAATTTAAAGGAAAATATCGAAATTCCTATTAATATATAATTATATATGCTTAGGATTATGCAGGACTGGAAGGATATTAAAATTCTGGGAGAAAGAATTTAAAATAATAAATCCCGAAAAAAAATATATTTCCTTACCATACTAAAAAAACCGAGCAATATTCCTTATAAATTATTTTTCCGTTAAAAAAAGAACGTTTTAAATTATTTAATAAAGGATTAAAAGCTTTGGCGCCAAACCTTAAAAGGAAAATTATAATGATAATTAATAATTAATAATAATTAAACCCGGAAATATAATATTTAAAGTAATCATATTTATAAAAGGTATAAACAACGGAACATTATATTTAATGTTATTATTTGATGTTATTATTAAAAAAGATAATAAAAATTAATGCAGGAAATATTAAAAACCTGCCCAATTTATTAAAAGCGAAATCCTTAAACGCTTAAAATACCGCTAAAATGTTTTAACCCTATTCTAACCCCCTTTTTTAAAATTTCGCATAATATTTTTTTTAAATATTATTAAAAAAGGGTATATTTGCGTTATATAGGCCAGATATAATGTAATTGGGAATACGTAGTGAGCGTAAGCGAGCGAAGTATTCGCTTTCTAAAATCATTAAGCCCGTGAGGGATTACTA
>JAKWBI020000806.1:0-19679 GCA_022664585.2 Zalerion maritima | reverse complement strand
GTTTAACCAAACCAAACAGCTTGGTTTTAAACACCGACCATACAGCGAGGTTATCAGACCTACTCCCCGCTACAATAATATGGAATATTTATAATTAGAATTTGGTCCTAAATGTATACTATACCGTGGTTTTTAAGGTAAAGCCTTTTTGCTTATTTAAACTTTTCCATTATATTATTAAGAAGGAAGTATTAGATGTTTACTTCTTTATGTAGGATTATTATTAATTTTTAGTTTTTCCTTAATAATAGGTAGATTAAAATAATAAAAGATTTCCTTATCTATAGGCGTATACCTATATAAAGATTAAACTTTTGGCATTTTATAAAAATAATAATAACGTTTTTTTTTATAATATTTATTACCTTAATATAAGGTGTTTACTCTTTATATACTTATTATTCTACTAAATTTACCAAAACATTTATTCTTTATTAATAAAAATAATAAAATACTTTTATTTATTTTTTATTTGGTGCCCCTTTTATGGAGGATTCTTTTCGGTTATTTTTAAAAAATCCAGGGACTTTAAAAGTTTAAATAAGCGGGCGCTTGAAATTAAAGTAAATAATATTAATATATTTTAAATATTAAATATAAGAAAAGGATTATTGCGTTGCCCTAAAATAGGGCGTAAAAAAGTTTTTTTCGTTTTAAATTAAGAAAAAAGTAAAATAAAGGGTTAAAGATTTAGTATATATATATCGAGCCGGTCGTAAAAAACCGTAAAATAACCTTAAAAACCGATATCGTATTCTTTCTTAAAAATAAGCGACCAGGCCTATTTAAATTAAAAAATAATAAATAATATATATTTTAAAAAAAGGAGGTCGGATAATCTCGGTATTTAAAAAAGGGGTTTAATTTTAATAAAAAACCATAATTAAATAAAGGGTTAAAAGCTTATCCCTATATTAGGAAAAGGTAAAAAGGTAAAAAATATTATATTATTTTATATTATATTAAAAAGGGGCTAAAAGTTTCTCCTGTTTAAGCGAGCTAATAAAAAATAGGAAAAAAGTTATTTTTTATATTTTATAATAAATATTATAATAAAAAAAGGAAAGTTTTAAAAGAAGATTAAATTTATATAATAAATTAATCCTTAACCAGTATAAAGGCCTAATTACCCTAAATTATATTATTATACCTTTTATAAAATTTATCCGGTAATATATTAAACGTACCTAAAGGGCAAGGTATAAAGCCTAAACCATAATTTTTTTTAAAAAAAAAAGGACCCAAAGCCAAAACCTTCGACGGAGATTTTTTAAAAACCGAAGCCTAAATATATAAAAAAGAAATATAAAATATTTTTTAATTTTAATTTAAAAGGGGGAAAAAAGTCCCGATTACCCATTCCGGTATAAGGCGATCCCAGATTATTTTAAAATCCATTTTAAACCATTGTCCAAATTAAGAAAAAAAAAGCTTTTAATCGATTTCGAAATATTAAAAATAATTCCGTACCCTTATTTTATTCGAGCGACCGGAAAAGATTTAAATCCCGTCGTCGAGGGAAAAGATGGCGTAAATAAATTAATAAGGGTAAATTATCGAGATTTAATAACCCGAATAATATAATAATAACGGGGCTAATAATAATAAAGGATTAAAATAATTAGTAATATATAATATGGGTTATATATAAATATATATTCGAATAATCGATAAAAGAATTAAAAAATATATACCCAAATTTAAAAAAAGCCGTAAAATTTTACCAAATTTTTAAAATATTTCCCCAAATAATATACTTCCGTAAAAGTAGGAAACCCAAATTAAAAAAAAAAAGGTTTAAAATATTTTAAAGGTCGAAATATAATATTATAGTTTATTAAATACGACCAAACTATAATAAATATAAATTTAAAAATAATAATACGGATATTTTATTTATTAAATTATTATTATAATAAGGTGAAAAAAAGAATTATGGATTTAAAAAATGTGGAAATGGATTACGGAGAATTATTAATATTAATAATAAAACGATTTATTTTTTAAAATAAATTTTTATATCGAGATCCTTAAAAAAAGTATACAAATTTGTAAAACCTTTAAATTAACGCTACCTATAAATTAGTCCAGCGATATTTTAATAATTGGCGAGCGATTTTAATAAAAGTAAGGAATAAAGGACTTTTAAAGGATTTCGCAAATTATTTCCTAAAACCCATCCCATATAATGTGTTGGGAAAATTTATGGAAAAGCTGAATATAAAAAATATTAATAATTTTTATAAGCCAGGCAAATTAATAAATATTATGGATTACCTTTAAAATTTATATAACCGAGTAATTATACGATACGAGAAAATTGGTAAAATAGACGATGTTTATTTACTTAAGCCTAGGATAAGCGAAAAAAAGCGAATATATTATATAGGAATATTACCGGAAAATTATAATCGCTATTTTATATTTTAATAAAAGAATAAGCAATTAATAAATTTTAGGAGTAAAAGTAAAGAAAAAATAAAATTGATATATTTTTTAAGTATATATATTAGATTAAAGGATAAAAGTTTAAACGTAATTATAAAAAGATTAGGCATTTATAATATTAAGGATTTAATAAAGTATATGGAAAAATAAGTTTAATGAATAATTAACCGGCATTTTATAAATTTAAAAAAAAAATTTCCTTTAAAGAATAAGATTTCGAGAAAGACCAGAGAATTTTATAAGATTTAAATAAACGTTTATATAATAACGGATAATTTAAAAGAAAACCAGAATTCGTCGGATTTATTATATTTTTAATTATTCTTATTATTAGCGAATAATTTTAATATAAAGATTGGAATTTTAACCATAGGAAATATACCGACTAAAATGGTACCCCCAAAAAAAAAGCATTATAAATATTATTTTAAAATTGGCCATTAAATGGATTTTTATAAAACGATTATTAATAATACAGCCAATAAAATATATTAAAAGGTTGGGATATTATATAATTTATAAGAAATAAATATTAAGGGGAATACTTATATACCGGAGTTATTAAATATAATAAAATTCGGTATTTTTATTAATAAATACTGGATTACTGGGATATATAAAAAAATCGAAATAAAAATTATTATTTTTATATAATTATACGAAGCCGGCCAAATTTATGGATGGATTTTTTTAAAAGCCAAATACGTTAAGAAATTTAAAAAGTCCCCTGTAGGAGAAAATATCCCATAGGGCTTTATAAAAAACCTAAACTGGGCATTTTATATTAAGCCTAATTATCCATTAGGCGTATTCCGAGCCAAAAAGATTTTATTTATAATAATTTTTTAAAAATTTAAAAAAAGTACCCAAAGTATAATAAATTAATAGCGGAAAATATAGCCCTTATTAAAGTCTATATATTAAACCTAAATATAATAAAGGAAAATATAATTAGGCAAAAAGGGTATAGGACCTTTAAAAAATTAAAAGACTATTACGAAGGTTAGGATTTAAACCTAAAAATATTTAAAGCGCCTAAATAAAATCGACCATTGTCCGCTTTATAAGAAAATATATAAAGGAAAATGGTTATGGCCTATTTTTAACATCGAAGATAATTAAATTTTAAGCGACCTTTTTTATCCTTAAAATAATAAGATCGAATAATAATTATTAATAAAAAAGAAATAAAAGATAATCGAAAAAGAGTGGCTTTTAATATTAGGGAAAATCCTAAAAAAAAGAAAGTAACCATAGAAAATTTTTATTAACCGATTATTTAATTATTAATTCTTTAATACGTACGAAAAAACCTTATTTGGGCAAAAGAGTTAGCCAATCGTTTATTAAAAATTGCAGGATTATATATTATATAGATTATTAAAATAAAAAAGGTAAATGCTTAAGGAAATTCCATTATAATAGAAATAGATTTTAAAAATGGAATCGGAGGATTGGAAGTAAGATTAGTGTTTAATAATGACGAGAAATAAAATAAAGATATTTTTTTAAAAGTGGAGGGATTCCACGAATTTATTGGAATAAATATTAATAATATTAAGCAAATTTTATATTTAAAAAATGGATAAAAAGAATTTTTATACGAATTATATTAAATATAGTTGGGAGATATATTAAAAGTATTATAAATCCTAATATATTACGGATATATTATATTTCCAGTTTATTGCACGCTTATGGATATGGGAGCATTTTATAATATTATATTATTTAAATTGGCCGAAAAATACGGACTAATTTTTTTACCCTATTCGATTACTTATAAAATATTTAACATTAATAAACTATATTAATTTATTGGAAAAACCACGATAAATGTTTATTTGGGAGATAAATACAAGATTAAAATAATATTTTTTATTACGGATATCGATTTAAATTCCCGGCAATATATATTAGGAATATTATTTATTACTAAAGTTTTACCATAATTCGAAAAGATAAAAGGATTATCTAGGATTAGGTATACGTTTTATTTTAAGAAAGGATTAATTAAAATTCCAATTATTACGGGAAAGGTAAAATAATTAAAATAATAATTACTAATTTTAAAAAAGTGGGGACTGGTAATAATAAGGCGAAAATTTTTTTATTATATAATTCAAAAGAATATAATATTTATCCGATAAACCAGATTATAATTAAAAATATAATAAAGCTGATTTTATACCTGGAATTAAAAAACATTTTTATATAATATTTATATAAAGGAGATAAGATTTAACGCCAGTAAATATAAAAGATTTTAGGAAAAAGGATCGAGAACCCTAATATTTAGGCGAAAAACCATTTAAAAATAAATACCATATATAAATTAAAAGTTAATAAAATTTATCCGAAAAATAATATACCCTTAAACGGATTTATATTTAAAGGTAACCTAAATTAAAGGCGAAAGGTATGGGAAAAAATATAATATAAAATAAAAGATTTAATATTTAAAAAGCATTTCCTTGGCCTTATACTAAAGTTTTTTAATTTAATAATCGGAATAAAATTAATAAATAAAAGATTAAAATATATTTTATAAAAATGCGAAGTCTTTAATAAGAAAAAAAAATAAATATTCGCTCGGATATTAAAAAATAGGGAAATAGCTTTAATATGGGATTTTCCAAATTATAAATTAATCCGAAAATTTATTATATCCCTATAAATATTAAAGGTAATAAAATATAAAATATGGTAAATATTATTAATCCCAATACTAAAAGCTTTAAAAATTAAGGTAATTAAAATATTAAAAAAACGCTTAAATTAAGGGATTTTAAAAAAGAATTATGCACCGTACCGAAACCCTTGGTTTTTGGTAGGTAAAAAGGATGGAGGATTTAAATTAATTAATTTAATAACGAAAATTAATAAAAAAACCATACGAGATATATTTATTCCCCCTGGTATAAAGGAGTACTTTAAAAACTTTAGTATAAATAAAATATTATCCCTTTTTAATTTTTTTAGCGAATACGATTAAGTACCATTAAATTAAAAGTTAAAGAACCTTATTACCTTCGTAATAACGATCGGATTATTACGAATATATATATTACCGCAAAAAGTAATTAATTTTATTATATAATTTATATAAATAATTTAACAAATTTTAGGTAAATTATATTTTAATATATATTAAGTATTCCTGGATAATATAATTATTAAAGGACTTATAATTATATATAATGGTAAAGAAATACCCGCAATTTTAGGCGTGCAATATTTTATGGTAAAATATTTATTTAATATAAATAAGGTTTTAATTAATGTGGAATTATTAGGATATACGATTAATGGAAAGAAATTATAATGGTGTAAGGTATTATACATAATTATTGGTTATATTTATAGTACGAATGGCCGTATATTAAAAGAAATAAAAATTATTAAAATACGGGAATAAAAAAAAAATGTTTAAATATTACAAATATAAAATCCTTTTTAAGTATTATGGTTTATTATCGAATTTGGGTTAAGGATTATATATAAATTTTAAAAGCCCTTATTAAATTATTAAAAAAAGATGTACCTTTTATATGGGAGAATAATTAAATAAAGGTAATACGAATTCTTTAAAAAGCAATTATAATATAACCAGTACTAGTATTATTACATTATAAAAAAGGTTATGATTAAATTATATTAATAATAAATGCTTTTTTAAAAGAATAGGGAGGTGTTTTAATATAAGAAATAAATGGAAAATATTACCCAGCTTATTATAAAAGCGGCGTATGATTAAATATAAAGAAAAGATATAATACGATAAAAAAAGAATACAGGGCAGTATCAAAGGCCATAAAAAGATTAAAAAATTACTTATATAAAATTAAATTTCTATTAAAGGTAAACGCTTAAATTTTAATGCATTAATTTAATGGGGTAATATCGGATATACCAGGATCCCTAATTATATGCTGGCTAACTTAAATAAGGTATTTTAATTTCGAAATTAAACATATTCCTAGAATAAAGTATAAGGTAATAAATGGATTATTAAAAAAACCATTAGGATTACTAAACCTGGCGAATATTAAAAACGAAAAAAATATCGACGAATGGGTTAATATTTAATTTAATACGATTATATATAAATTATAAACTTTTAATCCGATTAATATAATAATAATATAAGCAAACTTAATAACCCCTTTTTCCACCGCCAATAATTATTATTTTAAATTAAAAGTTTTATTTGGATTTTATTTATTTTTATATTAAATATACGTATATTACCTATTATTTTTACGATTACCAAATAATATTAAAAAAAATAAATATAAATTTATATTTTTTAGGATTTAAGCATTTAAGTTTAAAATTAATAATAAAAAGCTTATTAGAAAAGCTGAACCAGAAAAAAGGCTTAAAAATAGGATAATGGTAAATAATAATAAAAAACGGGCACGCTTATTTCCGACCGCATATTTGGAAATAAAATATAAAGGGCGATATATTATTTATAAATAATTAAAAAGGCATTAATATTGGCCAAAATTTTATTAAAATATATAAAAAATGGTGGAAATATATTTTAAATATTAAGCGAACGCCCTATAAAGAATTTTAAAGGAACCGCATTATATATTACCCGGAGGGATATTTTATAAGGTTTATTTTAATATATAATATATATTTAAAAGTGGAAAATATAAATATTTATTAAAAATAAAAAATAATTTATCCGGATACATTATTATAAAACCACTCGAATATATAAACGCTAAAAAATCGGCAAAATTCTTTATTAAATATATTATTATAAAATTTGGATACCTAAATATAATAATAATAAATGGTGCACCAAAGTTTAAGGCAAAGCTTTTCGAAAAACTGGAAAAACAAGGGATTTAAAAAATTTAAATTTTGGTTTATAATTTAAAAATTAACGGTATAATAAAAGAAGAATATTATATTTTAACGAATACTTTAAAAAAGATAATGGGAAAGTAATATAAAAATTTACCTTTTATAATTTTAATAAAAAACTCCACGGTATAAATATTAATTAAAAGGACTTTATACGAGTTGATTTTTAAAGGATATTTTATATTTTTATTAAAAATTAAATATGGTTTTTAAAGATTTATCGATTGGAAAAAAGTGAGAGATCGAGACAAATTCCTATAAGCGAGTACTCGAATATTATAAAGAAAATAAAAGGATATTTAATAAATAAAAGACCTTATTATTAAATATCGAAAAAAAATAATAATATACCTATTAACGTATATATAAAGAAGAATACGAAAGGTACTATTAAAGTATAAACCTAATATAAATTAGGTATTAATATTTAATACGGTATAAGCGATAAATTATAATAAAAAAATAAAGTTTTAAAATAAATGGATGGGACCTTATAGGATAAAAAAACAATTAAGGAATGGATTATATTTATTAAAGGAATTTAACGGAATATTTATAAAATACCCCGTAATATTAAACCGATTTAAATTATTTTATTAAAATATATTTAAATGGTAAACGACCAAGATTATATTATTATTATTAATAATAACCGGATTATTATTAATAATAATAAGGATAATATTATTATTCTTTTATAATAAAATATTTACCTTTTTAATATTAATAAATATTAACTTTAAAAGATTATTATTATTTTTAAAACCAGGAAAAGGATTACGATCCATTGCCGAAGTATTAAAAAAACCACCACCTAAATGTCCGGTAAAATATTTTAAAAAAATTCCGCTATAATTAAAAAAGTTACCAGTAAAGCGACCAGTCGGACGAACAAGAAAACACCCGATATTTTCTTAAGAATAATATAAACGCCTTATAGAAAGACCCCGGAAATAAGTGTAAGTAAAAAAAAAAAAAGGCGTGGTATTTTAATTTATATTTTGTTTTTTCACGCTTATTTAAATAGTAAAAAAAAAGAAAACCATTTAAGATAATTTTTAAAGTGCGTATACCTAATCGGTTTAAAAAATAAGTTCTTTTCCTTTTAAGTGCTCGAAAAAAACCTGGGGAGGAAAACCCAAGCTAATTTGGGTACGCGTATATAAAAGAAGTATAAAAAGAAAAAAAAAATAATACAGGCCTAATTTAAATTACTTTATTCCTTTTCCTTTATTTTTTACCTTTAATCGTTTGGCGAAAAGAAATTTCCGCGAACGGAAAGTAAATAACCCACGAGGAGTAAAAATAAGTATAGGCGTAATAAGGCTTTTAATATAAGCGAGCTTTGAAACCTTGGATAAAATAAAAGGAATATTTTTTATAAACTTAAAAGGGTTAAACTTATCGGATATTATTTTTTATTTTTAATTAAAAAAAGTATTAGAGTTATTCTTTTAACCTATTAGGAGAAAATCGCTATAAATAAAGGCACCGCGATTTTAATTTATATTAAATCGGCTATTAT
Source organism: Zalerion maritima (assembly GCA_022664585.2). Taxonomy (NCBI): domain Eukaryota; kingdom Fungi; phylum Ascomycota; class Sordariomycetes; order Lulworthiales; family Lulworthiaceae; genus Zalerion; species Zalerion maritima. Next base: position 10,822 of record JAKWBI020000806.1, on the reverse strand, counting down.
AAACTTTAACGGTATTTTTAATAATTATATAACGAACGGGTACGCCCATATAAAAGCCAATAATCTTGGAAATAAAATAAGGTATACCGATAAAGATTTATAATTATAAAAAGTTACGGATATTATTATTAAAAACTTTACCAGTAATTTTAACGGGTAACCAAAAATTATCCTATTTATTAGGAAATTTTTTATTATTAATGAATTAGAATGGTTTTTAAAAATTAAGGTTCGGAATTTCTGGTACCCTAAAAGTACGATTAAGTGTACCACAAGTATGCTCGAAAAAGCCAAGGTAATAAAACCAATTTAAAATAATAATATTATTTTTACCACCTAGGTAATCCATTATTTGCTTGGTATAAATGGACTATAATTTATTAAAAAAAGAATAAATAGTTAGAATAAATTAAAAATAATTATTTACGCGAAGCCGATTATTATATTTAACCAATAAGTTATTATTTTTACCTCCAGAATTATTATTATAATAATAAGATTATCCGAATATTTTATTATTATAATCCGGAGGAAAAAAATAATCCTTATTTCGATTATTGGTATTTTTCTCTTTAATAATGCGAATATAATTAGGATAACGTATATAGGAGCACTTTTTTAAACCCTAAGCGTAATTAAAATATATATTGGAAAATTCGCCCTTTAAAATAATATATCGACCCTTAGGCCAAATATAGCGATATTCGTTATGGCCATATAATCGACCAATAGTATTAACCTTTTATTTATATTAATAATAAGAATAATAATTATTAATAATATAACCGAACGCCCCGATAAAAAAAGTAAAAACGCGAAACTGCTTTTTATTTAATTAAGCCATATATTAATTAAAATAACCACCTTTTCGTTTTTCGATAAAAATTAACTAAGGTATATTACTTTTTTTATTAATTAAGTATTTAATAATACCAAAAGTTTCCGAAATTATAAATAAGGGACCGAATATATATAGGAAAAGAAAATAATTGGCAGGAATTATTTAAATCTTATAAAAATCGTAACCGGCACCGATATATTTATAAATGGTAATATTTTAAATTAATTTTAATTAAAATTAGTATTATTTTTTAAATTATAAAAGATGGAAAGATATATCTTAAGCCAGATAGAGTTTATGGAATATAGAGATAACTCGATAAAATAAGAAAGAGGCTTATTGGTAAGCTAAGCGCTCGAGCGCTAAAACCTAAGGGAATAATAACGGTTATGGAAATAAACCTTATTATCGTTAACTCGGACGAAAATAAAGGGAGGATTGCCAAAGATAATATAAGGAACGAAACGGCTATTAAGATTTTAAGAGTAGAGTATACCAGTCTTTTTTTAAATATTTAAACGAGGGCGTAAGCTTAATTTATTTTTATTAAATAAATTATCGATAGGAAGCTTTCTTTTATTAAAACGAGATATAATGGATTAAATGGTAAAAAAGGTAATTAATTAAATACGTAAAAAAGAAAAGTAAAAGAAAACTTAATGGTAAATGCTTAATGGTAAATTAAAAGGAAATTAGGTGTATAAAAAGGTTGTAAAAAAGATAAAAGAGTACGTATAAAATAAGCCAAAGAGGTAAACAGTTTATTAAAAGGAATGATTTATTATAAAGAAAAAATGCCAGGCAATAGATTAATCCAATTTATTTATTTAATTACCTTTATTATAATCGTCGAGACGATTTTACAGATTATTTTTAAAAAGCAGGCATATATTTATTTATAAATAATACTTATTTCATTATAATATAAACAAACCAGTTATTACCCTATAATATAAATATTTTAAATTATTTTTTCCCATTATAATCCTTTTTTTTACCCTACCCATTTTTCCCATTTTTATTTTTTAATTCCTACACTTATTTTTATAAGCTGCCATTAAATAAAAAAACCCGAAGACCAATTAATTTACCTACGAGCGAACGATTAAAATATTAGCCAAATATTCCAAACCTAATATTTTTTTTTAAAAAAGGTAATGGATTTAAAACAGACCCCCTTAAATTACCGATGATTATATCCTTAAAAAAAGGACACCTATGTATAATAATAAAGCGAATATGCCTTAATTTAATGGTATTAAAAACGAAAAACCTTTTGCTTAAAAAAAGATAGACTTTATAAAATATTATAAGGAATATGGTAAGCTTAACCTAAGTATGGGATATATAATATTCCTAAAGGGGTTTAATTATGGTTTTTTTAATTAATTTACCCAAAGATTTTTTAAAAAAAATTAATTATAAAGATTATTTCCCTATTATTAATATATACGACCTTAAAAAGTGGAATATTTTAATGGTAAAATATTATAAGGAATATTATACACCGAAGAATAAATATAAAGGTATTACTTATAAATTACCAGTATGGTTAAACCTTATTACACTTTACCTAAAGATTATTTTTAAAATAAAACCAAGGGGATTAATTAATTAAGATTTAAAGTAAGTAGTAAGGACCTTATACATAATCGAGGGCCTTATACTTAGACAAAATTGGTTAAATACCTATAAAATAATAATTTTAATAATAGGACTATTAAAGAATATTATAAACCTACCGATATTTATATTTATTAAGGATAATATAATTATTACCCCTGCCTTATTAATTGCCCTAATCCTTATTTATTGTTTTACCCTTATACGAATAAGGCAGCATAAAAATATTTTATTTATTTATTATATACCAGGACATTTTTTAGAGCAGTTTATCGATAGCGTAAGGGGAAATTAAGTTTTATTTTAATGGACCCAATGTATAGGCAGGGAGAACGTTTAACTTAATTGTATTATAATATTTTTAATATTTTTAATCGTATTATTATAATATTGGTACTTCTTAATGGTATTAAGCTGCAAGTAGGAAATATTATATATTAAGCTGGTAATTACGAATATGGATATCTTACAGTATTCTTTATTATCCCAATAATCGCTTACGATTAAAAAAATATCGATTGGGCTTTTATTTTAAGGATCCAAGGCAATTACCAGATTAAGAAAATTAATAATAATAAATAATAGATAAGTGCCATGGTAATAAGACGAATTAGGAAGTGGATTAATAATAGGTTGGGATTTCCTTAAAAAGTTATAATTTGGTACGAGAGTTTATTTAAAATAAAAATAATATCGAAAGGATTAAGGTATGTAATATTACCGATCCCATTAGGCTTTAAATTAACGACCAAAATTGGCCCGATATATTTATATGTAGTATTTATAAAAAAGGAATACATTTAATAATTAAATATTACTTTTAGCGATAATAGTGTTTAAAAGGTAAAGACTCCTACGATTAAAAATAAGCTTAAATTAAACAGACCTGGTAGGAAGCCATATTAGCCATAAATATTTATCTTATAAAGTATAATAATTAAGGAAGTTAAGGTAAAGTATAATATTAAGATTAACCGAAATATGCTCGTTTAACCAATCGGGCACCCATATTCCTTAAAATTATATAATATATATAATAATAATAATAAAGATTTGTATATAAGAACTTTTATTATTATAAAGAAAGACTTTATTGGATGGGAAAAGTACATACCTTTTTTTCTAAAGTGGAAAAATCTCCCAATTATAGGCTTATTATTAATATAAGGATAATTTATAATAATCGATACCAAAAAGTTTAATAATAATTTAATAAAAAAAAACCAAAAAGTTAATCGACGAAAGTACTTGGTAAGGAAGATTAAAATAAAAGGAAAAAAGCCAAGGGTAAAGGAGATTATTAAGTATAATAATCTTATAAACTTAAATATTAATAATATAAAAAATATAAAAGATTTATTTATAATATTCGATAATTATAAAATAAAGGTTAAGTATAAACCTTCCTTAATTATTAAAAAAGTTAAGCATAAACCTTTATTAATTACCAAAATAAAAAGCAAACCCTTTTTAATCGCAAAAAAGGTTAAAATTAAACCTTTATTAAGTATTAAAAAAATTACCATTAAACGTAAAATGGTAAGTATTATTTTTAAGGAGGAAAAGCACGCTTAAAAGTAAAAGGAAAAAAAGCGTAAACCTTTTTTAATAAAATAAGAAAATTTTAATCCAAATAATATTATTATTTCCATACTTTAAATATAGATAAAATTATATGGATAAATTACCACCCATAAAGACTTTGCAATAAAAATAAAATTATTTATAAAAACTCTTTAGTATTTAAAAGTACGAGGATATAAGGGAAAGCTCGCCTATATTAAAAAGGTATATAATAAGCGATACATATAATCGTATGCTATTTATTATTATATAAGGTATTAAAACCCTTTTAATTATATTCCACTGCGATAAAAAGGTTAGGGAGGAATAAAAAGGAAATATCAAATGTTTACTTTTTTATATAAAATTATTATTAATTTTTAGTTTTTCCTTAATAATAGGTAGATTAAAATAATAAAAGATTTCCTTATTTATGGGCGTATACCTATATAAGGATTAAACTTTTGGCATTTTATAAAAATAATAATAATGTTCTTTTTTATAATATTCATTACCCTAATATAAGGTATTCACTTTTTATGTACTCATTATCCTATTAGATTTACCAAGACATTTATTCTTTATTAATAAGAGCAGTAAGATGCCTTTGTCTATTTCTCATTATATTTAAAATAATCGCGGAAAAACCGTGAAGGAAATTTTAATATACTTTTATAAATTAATAATTCGGATTTAACCTTTTCGCAAATATCCGCTCGTTTAAAAATTTGGGTTTTGGGTGGTAATATAAAAGCTCCTTATTTAATCGCTCGATAGCGGTTTCCTAATATTATGGTTTAGCCGCTAATTAAAATAATTAGGTACGTATTTATACCCGCCAGGAATATATATTCCCAGGGTTAAAGCTTTTTACCGTATTATTTTTTATTATTTTTTTTGGTAATTATAAAGAAGGCGGTAAGTATTAAATTTAAAGGTATTTAGGGAGGTGTAGGAAATAATTCGAAGCCCGATTTTATATATTTATATAAATTATTTATTACGGTTATTAATTTAGTATTTTATATTTCCCCAATAATGTCCTTATAATCCCTTTATAATTTTTTATGGCGGGGTTATTAAATTAATCGGCTTTTTCCAAGCCATTATAAAAAAAGGATTCAGTTCCCATTTTTTGGTATTTAATTATAATACGATTAACCAATTAGGAAATATTGTTTATATTTAGGATTCGAAGATTATTCTTTAATATTTAGGCCTATTAATTATATATTATAAATTTATTAAAAATAATATCTCGGGTAATAATAATTTAATAAAGGAAAGGAATCCATATATAATATTAATTGGTTAAGGAGTACCTTATAAGGTACCCGATTTAAGCTTTTGGATTTAATTTATAATAATGGGCTTTTTTTTAAAAAATTATAATTATTATAATATAGGCAATATATCCGTAAACCTTAAAATATATATTTAAAGGCTTATCGCCGTGGAATCTTTTAAATGGATTTTACCATTCGCGGTTATATATAGGGATACGGTTAAAAAGGTAAACGGTTAATTTAATAATTTCGGGCCAGAATTTTTTAAAAAAACTTCCTTTTATAACTCGAGCTTTTTGCTTTACCAATCCACCTATCCTTTTTACCAGCCCGTTTTACGCCTAAATATATGGCGTAAAAGCCTTAATATAGGGTTTTTTTTTCGACCATTTTTTTAATCCTGGGATATTAAATAATAATTTCGTTATTTAATTTAATAACCTTAATAGGGAATTAATACTGGATTGCCTATATTTTAAAAAATTTCTTTAAAGCCTATATTAAGGTATTATTTTTACGGTTTTTAAGGTAATAATCCTAAAACATTCCCGTATACCTATCGGTTAAAAAAAGTAAATTTATATTATTATTATAACCCTTTATATAATTATAAAAATCCAATATTATATATTTACCCGCCCTTTTAATTAATACTTATTAGGGTCGTTAAATTTATTATTTGGTTTTATTAATGGTGCATTATTAATATTCCATTATGGTTGGCCCTTTAATCCTAATATTAATTAAATGATTAATTAATTTTTAAAGTGGTTCGGGACCTGGGTAATTTAAACAAAGGTACTATTTAAATACCTTTTGGGTATATAATCTTTATAAGGCGTATAATATATATAAATTTCTTTTTTTAAAACCTTGTGGTATATAGGGAAGGTATTTTATATAAGGCCCGAGTATAAATAAAAAAGGGGTACGTGCTTTAAAATAAATTAATTATACTAATCGAGGAGTTTTATTATAAATATTTTATTAAAATGTTTAAAATGATTATTACCAGGGTTTTAATCCCACCAATAATCTTATATGCGTAAATTATAAAGGGATATAATATTATATATAAAGCCGGGGTAATATATAGTTTTTGGTAATATTAATATTCGGTTAATATATTGGGTAAAACCAGGGGTTTATACCCAAATAAATACGGTTTTATATTCCCGAATAGGGATTTTAAAATCCCCTATTTAAAGGTAATTATTATAAATAAAGCGGTAATAATTATAAAAGCGTAATTTATTGGTAAAAATATTAAAATTAACCCTTAAGTCCAGGATGGTTAAGTTTTAAAAAGAATATTCCTTGGCGTTTTGCTTTTTATTCCCTATTATATAAACCGCCATTTAGTATATTAATTAATTTTTATTTAATTCCTTAATATATTTAATAGGGAAAGGGGTGGTTAAGTATTCCTTATATTTAAATTGGTGGTTTTAAATATTAGCGTAAAATTTTAATAAACCCTTTTATTTTTAAGAACGGCGCTTGGGGTAAAGGTATAAGCACCTTTCGGGTTTATAAAAATAACGCTGGCAGGAATATTATAACTTTTTGCCAGGCGCTCGATCGCTTTATTTTAATTTTGGCTTCGATTTTGCTCGTTTCTTACTGGGAGATTTATCGATATTGCCCTAAGGGTCTCGTCCGCGTTTCTTATTTTCCTTATGCCCTTTTTACGAGTAAAAGGCCCCTTTCCTTACGCGGCCCCTATTATCCGCCTTTTTTTTTAATAATTGGTTTTTAAAATCGTTTATTACGGTTAGGTATTTAAGGGTATTATTAAGAACCCTGGATTAATAAAACGGCTCGTAGGATATAACCCATAAGGGTTTAATCTAGCGTATAGCGGCCATAAAGCCGCGTAGCCATATTTGGGGTTATATAATAATTAAATATTACCGTTTAATAAGTTTTACTATAATATTGGTTTATTTTTAAAACCATATATAAAAATTTCGTAATTAATACCTTAATAATACGATGGCTTAGGAATATAGGTTTTCTATTATATTTTTTATACGTATTTTATTAAGCTTAATGTATTCGTAAAGGTTAAAGTATTAAATTCGTAGGGATTTATTTAAATTATAATAGGCGTTTTTGTAGGGTATTATTATGATTTTTATAATCCATACGCAAAGCTTTCGAATAAGTTTCTTTTATTCCTTATAATATAGGCGCTTATGGTTATAATTTATAATAAGGAATTGGTATACCTTTTAATATTCCAGGCTAAATTCGAGAAAATTAAAAATTAGTTTAATATAATCGCTTATTAAAGTATATATAGGCGCGTTATTTTACGAGTTAAAAAGGCCAGCTAATATTTTAATAGGTACCATTAGGTTTTTTATAATGGTTTAGGTAAACCTTTATAAATTTCCCTATGGGAAATTATTATAATTAGGTATACGGGGGTTATTAAGGAGTGGTTTATCCTGTGTAGAAGGGTCGATATTAAACCATAGGGCGGAATCGATGGCCCTGGTGCGGAATTACTTATCCCAGGTCTCCCATTTAAGGGGAGTGTTTAAAATAATATCGCTTATATTAGCGATAAAGGGGTAATTTAACGGAGTTATATGATCGATCTTAAGGAAGGTATATTATAACTCGGTGGAGTTAATTAAATTTTTAATTATTAAATATAAGAGGTTAAATTAGATTATTTATAAAGGTGGTATAATAAGGTTAATTAATGATTATGTGAGTATTATTATAATATATTGGAAGGGCGTATGGGGAAGCTATTTATAATATTATTATTACCCTTATTACGCTGTATATATTTATAAATTATATATATAAATGTACCTATTATATATAAAATACGCGACAATGTATCTTACACTATGATGTATTAAATACGCGATAGCGTATTTAATACGCATTGGCGCCGTAGATACGCAATGGCGCAGTCGATACGCAGTAGTGGCGTATCGAACACGCAGTGGCGTATCTGACATATATTTGATGTGGTTTTCCCATGTGGTCTAAGCCCGATATAATCAATAATAGAACGTTTGTGCATTTTCTATGGCGCAAATATATATCTGCCCGTATCCGCCGTAATAAAGTAAATAAAAGTAAATGGAGTCTATAAAAATGTCTATTAAATGCGTCGCTATATAAATCATATTTTTATTTATTTTTACGATTTTATTTGCGTTTTTTGGTTGATTTTTAAAATCTATTATAAACGAAATCGTATGGCGGGAAAAAAATCAGCGGCGGTTAATCATGTGATTTACCACGCAACGTGTGCAGGTTTATAAAAATGAACATACTTGCCCGTATCCACCCTAATAAATGAAATAAAAATAAATAAAAATCGGAAAAATAATATTCAAATGATTATATTTCCATTGCAGTTTTGATTATATTTCTACGATTTTATTTACGTTTTTTGGTTGATTTTTAAAATTTACTATAAACGGAATCGTATGGCGGGAAAAAAATCAGTGGCGGTTAATTATATGATTTACCACTTAACGTGTACAGGTTTATAAAAATGAACATACTTGCCCGCATCCACCCCAATAAATTAAATACAAATAAATAAAAATCGGACAAATAATATTTAAATAATCATATTTTCATTACAACTTTAATTATATTTTTATCATTTTATTTGCGGTTTTTATTAAGTTTTAAAGATTTTCCACCAAAAGTACCTTGTAACGGGAAAAACCTTAGTTGGTTATTAATTATATAACCTATCCATTATCCCTATTCCTATTGGCATTTTCACTACTCCAAAGATTTCTTTTCCATATTATAAACTTACCCTTTATAATAACACCCTTTTAAAGCAAATATTTTAACAATAAATTCACATAATTTGCCTATTTGGCAAGGAAATAAAAAATGCTTTCGGTATTACCAAACCTTTAATATATGGGAATATTTTCGGTCCTATAATATTCGTTTTTAAAAAAAACCTATAAGATTTTATTTAAATTATAGAACTTTATTTTAATAATTAAATAATAAACGAACCTCAATTATTTTAAGCCCGCCCTAATATACACCAACCAAACGGCGGAGTAATAATAATTTATAAACTACGGTATATTAATTTAATTTCCCTTTTTTTTCCTTTATTTTTATAATATTAAATTAACTTTTTAATATATTAATAAGCATAACCACCACCACCCCCTAATTTTACCATTCCTATCCTAATAAATTCTTCGTTTAATCCTTTATCCTTTTTATCTATCCCCTCGCCCTTATCCCGAAGTAAAAGCTTTAACCAATTATAATTAACGGTATTTATTAATATTTCTTTATTACGGTTTTTATTATTATAATATTTTTATTAATTTATTTTATAGCCTTTTACATCGACTCTTTTTTCCTCGGACCCTTTTACTATTTTTACGGCATCCTTTATTTCCTTACCCTTTTATTTCCTAAACATTTTACCCCCTTCCCCTTTTAATAATTCTTTAATTATTCCCTCCTTTTTAAATTCCCCTTTACCTTTTACCATAACCGGTACCGATTATTTGGAATTTTAACCAGATTATCCCCCCCCCTATAATTTAACGGCAATAAATCCATCATTTCCTTTCCAATAACCTTTTATTTCCGCCAATAATATTAATTTAAATCAAAATTTCCATTTTGTATTAAATAAATCCATAATGGAATTTTGTTTCCGTTGCCAAGAAAAATTGTTTAATATAGATTTATTAAAGGAAGGACTTTGCCGAAAATGCCGAATTAAAAACGATAAAAAGGCTCCCGATAAGCCTTTTTTTTATTCGGCAGAGAATAACCTGGATTTTGGCCCTATACCTGATGATTTGCCTAAGCTTTTTCAAACAAAGCAAATAATGATTTTTAAGGTATATACTTTTAGTTAAGTATGCCAGGTACGGGGAGTATAATATCGGTATAAAGGCCATTGTGTAAACCTTGTAAGAAATATTGCCAAAGTATGTTTTTTTGTTTATAATTTATTTTTCTAATATTTTTATTAATATATTATTTTTCCAGGTTTATTAATAACTTCCATTACTTCCAGAAGATTGGGAAATTATTATTATTCGGCCTAAAAACTACCAGGAAAATCCCCACTTTACTGATTAGCATAGGGGGAATTTAAGGTTAGAAAATCAAGGATTAAGGTATTTATTTTTTCCGTATTTATTCCTTTTCCTGTTTATTTTTTATTATGTATTAATTTATTATACAGATCTGGCTGCTTTATTTAAAGTAAAACCATCCTGGTTATAAGGACATCGATATTTCCTTATAAGTAATACAGGAGTTACCAAATAATAGGGATATTTTCGATTAAATCCTTATTATTATTAGTAACATTATTTCTGCTAATAATTTGACCATTAAGGATGAAAAGCAGTTTATAAATAACCCATTTATTATAGGCGTTCTTAATTTACAGTTTCATAACCTGGAAATTAACCAGTTACGGGCCGAAATTCGTTAATAATATAATAAAAATAGGGCAAATACTGGCCTTACC
>JAKWBI020000805.1:0-19707 GCA_022664585.2 Zalerion maritima | reverse complement strand
TTACGGACCTAATTTTTTAAAAGGTAATAAAAAAATAATTTATAAAAATTATAGGAAGGCCTTACGGGTTAATAATTGCGAAAATATTATAAATATCGCAATTTATAAAAATAATCTTATAGGAAAAACTGGTAGGTAAAATAAGGATAAAGGAAATTATAAACGAAATTATTTATAAGGGTAAAAAACCAAAGGAATATTAATAGATAATTTTAAATAGGCCTAATATTTATTAAATGGTTAAAATAAAAATACGCTTTATTAATAATATACCCCCAAAGGAATTAAAGTTTATAAACCTTATACATATTTAATTATATTAATAATATAAGCGTATAAACTTTAGGGTCCTATATATAAGCCTGCCAAAAGGCCTAAAAGCGGCAATATTAAAGGAAAAAAAGGCAATCTTTTATTTAATTAATATTTTTAATCCATTAATATTAATCTCCTTAATAATCCCCTTTTTCCTTTACCCAAGCCCGTACTTATTAATATATATAAAAGGGCCAAAAAATAGGCTGGCCAGGATTATTATAAATATAGGCGTAAAAACTAATATTTTAAAACGAACCTACGCTTAGGAATACGGCTTTAAGACTTACCAGGCGCGAATTATATTTTCCGGTTATAATGGCCAAAAAACCAATTTAACCTTAATTATACGGTAATAGGTATATATTTTTTTAAAACCTAAACGTATTACATAAAACTTTTTTGTACCAAAAAAAAATCAAAAAGGGGCGCCAAAAATAATATTAAAAATACCTTTTATTATAATAATGGGATAAAAACAGCGCCATAATAAAAAACGCAATATATTAATCGGGGAACTCGAAATAAAAGGGAGTAATTATATTATTATTATTATAAACCTAACCTTAAAAAAAAATATGGAAAAATACTCCGTAATATTTATCTTTAAAGAATAAAGGTTTTTAGGAAAATATAAAAAGCCCTTATAATTCGATTAATAAAAAAAAAAAGGCCAATATAAAATTAGGGAAACCCCGTATTAATAAAATCGAAATCCCTGCTTATATAATGGAAATTTTAAATTCGGATAATAAAAAAATAATAGCCTAATTTTTTATAAAAAAAATTAAGCGCCTTATAAAAAAGTTTAAAAAGAATATACCTATAAAGGGGTATATTAATAGGCCGTAAAAAGGGAAAAACCTCCTAAATAAAAAAATCTGGACCGGAAAACCAAATATAAAAATTACCCTTTATTAATCAAAAGGGCAGGGGTGCAGAAAGCCTTATAATTACCCACGGAACCCTAATTATAAAAAAGAAATTATTAAAAAAAGGTTGGATATTTTTCCAGAAAAATATTATAAGGGTAATAATCGGGAGCTATAAAGTAATAAAAAAAAATATAAAATTTTATTATTAATAAAATCCTAAGTATTGGCGGAGCCCAAAAGGCATTTCCCTTTAATAATACCAATATTATTAATATTTTTATTATATATAAGCGTATGGCGGATAAAATAAAACCCGTGGATATTCGAGTAAGGTATAAAGCGGCCCCTATAAACCCGGACTAATATAAAAAAAAATGGGAAAAAAATAAACCATTAAAAAAAAATCGTAATAATATTAAATAAAGCAAATATATTTGCCTATAATTATAAAAGGCAAAATACAGCGGCATTAGGCTTATACTAAAAAAAAGGAATAAAATCTTAAAATCCCTCGGGGAATTATAAGGGGAAAAATAAAGGATATTTATAAATATACTTATAAATAAAACATAAACGTTAATATGGTCCTAGGAATATTTAAATAAAATTAACCTTAATATAACCCCTTTTTAAAAAATCGATACGGTACCTTATACAGGGTGGCAAATTAAAAGTATTCTTATCCCCAAAGTATTAATAATAATAATAATCGAAATACTCGAGGAGCGAAAAAAAAAGGGGGTGATTAAGCCAAACCAAGCGGCGTACCGCAACCCCTGGTTCCTAATTAAAAAAAAAAATAAAAAATACCGCTTAATTAATTTAACGAAAAGGCTTAATTCGATTATAATTTATAATACTTTTATACCTTTAATTACCGATAAACTTATAAAGGATATAATTTATTACCAGCTTATTTTACCCCTGGATTTTTACTCCGAATATAACCAAATGGTGCTTAATTTAAAATCCCGAAATTTTATTACCTTTATAATATTCGCCGGCCTATTTAAAATAACCACATTTCCGTAAAAAGGAATAAATAATATTATTTAATTTTATAGGATTATTTTTATTATTCTCCTAGGTTTTATTCCAATAATATGTAAAACACTTATTAATAATATTACGGTTAAAGGTCTTATTATTACGTATAATAAATAAGAAATCTACCCAGGAATACGGTAATATATGGCCGAATATATTAAAAATTTAAATTAAATATTATTGCGAAATAAGCTGGCCGGGATTATAATCTTTATGGTTAAATCCAAATGGTGCCAAAAATTAGCCGTAATAATAGGTTTTATATACGGAATAAATGGCCGTAATCCTAAATAGGCCAAAATTATTAAAATTAAAAAATAAATAATTTTTAAAAATATATCGGATATTAAAAAATTTATTAATATGGTGGTCTTTTACCGAATATTTATTAAGGATTTTATTTATATTACCAAACCCTTATACGAACTTACCCGTATAGGGGCGCAATTTATTTAAGAGAAAAAGTATACGAAAATAACGGAGATCCTTAAATAAGCCCTAATATCGCCCCCAGTTTTAATTAAAATTAATTATTCCCCAAAGGCAGGGCGTATTATTATTAAAATAAATGTATTAGGAACCGAATAGGGAGCATGGATTGGCCAAAAAAGGGAAGGGAAGGTTTTAATAATAAGGTACAAGTCTGGTTATTAAAAAAAAGCCGAAAAAATATACCATTCGGCCAAATTGGAATATAAAAGGCTGCTTATAATTTTAAAACGATTACGGAATTATTTATACGGCGCGTATTTTACCCTTAAAATAAATGCGGTTAATATAATATATTAATTTAATAATAATATTATTAACCTACCCGGAATATTTATTATTAAATAAATCGTATAAATACGGTAATTTAATTTTAATATAAAGTATATATTAAAAAATAAAAATATTATAATAAATGTATTATTACGAAAACCCTTAAAACCCTTAAATAAGGAAAATAATAAATTAAAGGAAAATATCGAAAATTTTATTAATGTATAATTATACGCGCTTAAGGCTGTACAGGATTGGAGGAATATTAAAATTTTAAGAGGAAAAATATAAAATAATAAATCCTAAAAAATAGCGTATTTCCTTACCACCCTAAAAAAACCGAGCAATATTCCTTATAAATTATTTTTCCGTTAAAAAAGGAAGGCTTTAAATTACCTAATAAGGGACCAAAAACTTTAGCGCAAAACCTTAAGGGGCAAATTATAATTATAATTAATAATCGATAATAATTAAACCCGGAAATATATTATTTAAAATAATTATATTTACGGAGGGTATAAAAAACGGAATATTATATTTAGCTTTATTATTTAATATTATTATTAAAAAAAATAATAAAAATAAATATAAAAAGTATTAAAAACCTGCCCAATTTATTAAAAGCGAAACCCTTAAAGGCTTAAAATACCGCTAAAAATCTTTAACCTTATTTTAATCCCTTTTTTTAAGGTTTCGCTTAATATTTTTTAAATACCACTAAGAAAAGGGTATATTTATATTATATAGGCCAAATATAATTTAATAGGATGGATTAAAGGGTAACCATTACGAGAAAATACCGCAGGATAAATGGCCAACTTTATTTAATAAAATATAATTTATAAGCATGGGATATATGGAAAATTAATAATTAATAAAGGACCGGAAAACCGAGGGTTTTTGGATAAGCTTATAAAGCAAATAAGCCTGGCCAAGATTACGGTATCGGTATACAGTTTAAAATTATAAAGGGGAATAAAACACCACCATTTAAATACCAGGGATATATTATTAAAATTAGGCGGTAATTAGGTTAATGCGTATTCAGGGGTATTAATGGTATAAAAAACTATAATAAACCAAATTATAGGATTTTCCCTATACGCGTTATTATACGGTTAAAAAATGGTTACCCCTATTAAAATAGCGCTCCTTATTTGGAGAATAATTAATTGGAAAGGTAATATACCGTACGCGGATTTTTTAGCGAAAAGGAGCCGGGCAATAAAATAGAAAAAAACGGACTTGGCGAAGGTAGCCCGAATTTTACGACGGAATAAAAAAGCGAGGGCCAAGTATATGGATAAAAAGAATAGCGGGAAAATAAGGAAAATTTTATTAAAAAAAGGGGATTTAATATTACGATGGATATTAATTATGGGGGTTAGGAGTATAAAGGATAAACAAAACCCTTAATAAATAAAACCCTATATTATTTATAAGCTTTCGAATAAAGGAAAAACGGTATAGTTTAGGAAGCCCTATAAAGAGAGCCCTCCCTTTAAGCGTATAATCGGAAATAATAAAGTTAAGAAATTTATTTAAAAGAACGGATAGTAAAGTAAGCCGGCAGGAATTAATAATAATACCTGGAAAAAATGGGAACCTTATTTAAAATGGAATAATAAATTAGGAAAGGATTATATAAGATTAAATAATAAGAAGGATAATTCGAAAGGCTATATTGGGGATAATATATTAAAAAATTTGGGTAAAAACCAATGCCGAACGGTAATATTTTATAATAATAATTAGAAGGAAAAAAACGATTTAGCCGAACGTATTATTATAATATTACGGCTAAAAAAACCACGCAATATAAAAGAATTAAAAAACGAAGAACGGGAATTGGAAAAAGTACCTTTTTTGGAAATAATAAAAAAAGTACAATTTTAAATCCTAATAATAATTACGGAAAATTTCGGTAATATTCCTTTTATAAAAGAATAAAGCTGTATAATATTATAAAAGCTTTAAAGGAATTATTATATAAAAAGAAATTCCCCTTTTTCCAAATCCCCTCCCTTATATAATAATAAACCCCAATTAATTTAAAACCAAATATTATAAAAAAACCCAGTAAAAATTATACACCTAAAGCTCCGTTAATAGCCCGAGGTATATATATATATATATAAAAAAAACCATATCCCTTTATTTAAAAATTTAAAAGGGAATATTTTTACGCTTTTTTTTTCCCGTTCCCATACCATATTAAATGGCCTTATTCTAAACCATTTATAAATGGTAATTAAAAACAGCTTCCCAACTTTAGGAAAAGGTCACCCGTTTAAGTTTTAATTCGTTCGTTTAATTTACGGAGAAGAAAGGGCGGGATCCTTATTTAAAGGGCTATACGCAAGAGTAAAAAAAAAAAAAAAAAAAAAAATTCCTTTGTGGTAAAAACTCAATTTCTTATATTAAAGGACGCCATTGGATAATCCTGTACAGCACAATTTTCATTCTGACAATAGCGAAAGGACTAATCGCGGGACGAAGAAATTATGGTTTAATTTTAAAAAATTTTATCCTTTATTCCTTACGAAAGCGTAAACCCTCGCGACGAGCAGAAGCCTAAAAGGCCGCCGCGCCACCACCGTTATTTCCTTTAGGAGCTTTATCTCGGCCACCCTTTTAATTATAAGCGTTAAAAAAACCAAACCCTTATACCGGTTATATAAAAAACCTGGTTAGGCCGGGAATATTTTTAGCCCCCAAATTTAAAATATTTATAATCTTTAAAAGATTAGGGCCGTTAAAAATAATTTCGAAATAATCCTTTTAATATTTAATATTTTACTTTTATACCGTATTATTAAATAATTTTTTAATACGGAATTCTTTATAAGGGGTATAATTATTATAAAAAGGATCGGAGTTTAAAATTAATATATATTTTTAAGGCCTTTATTTTCGGTTAAATAAACCTTATTAAACTAAAGATAATTACCATATTTATTCCCGGTATACCTAAAAACGGAAATATATTCGAAAAAGGGGAATATATAATAAATAAAAGTATTAGGTTTTTAGCCTTAAAAATAATTCGACCACCCGGAAATATAATATTTATAAGGGTTTTTATTTACCATACCCTTAAATTATACGGCCAGTGTTTATTAACGATAAAAATAAAAGGAGGAATATAAACCACCCATAATTTACCCCAGGAAACCTTTATATAGGATGGGAATAATAATAGGCCGATTAATCCTCCTATATAATACAGGGGCCAGGCTGGTGGTTTTAAAAAGGGTTTTAAATATATTTAAATTAACGTATATGGCCATATAAATATAATTTAAAGGAGGGTCCGTAAATAGGCCAAAATGGAAATAATAAAGGATATTTTAAAAGAGTAACGATAATTAATCCTGCTTAGCCTTAAAAGGTAAGAATGGAAAGGGTACAAAGGTGGAATAAATCTTATAAACGAAATTAAAAACCGGCTTAAACCGGGTCCTTTTAATAAGGCTCGAGAATAGCCTCGGCGGAAGGATACCAAGTTAAAAGGCCTAAACGGTATTATATTTAAAAGGCATTTTAATTTTAAAAACCGCAACCGTACGTTGGGGTAATTAATTTGGGGGATTAAATTAAAGAAAAAGGTAAAAAAGGACCTTTTAAATAAACCCTGGAAAAAAAGGCCCGGGCTGGTTTATTATATAAGGCTAAATTAATAAAAGGTATAAGGTAATAAGGGAGAAAAAGGGAGCCGAGTAAAGCCGTTAAAACTAATGGTTAAATTTTAAAGTACCCAATTAATACGGCCTCGCGGCCTAGCCGGCGAAGGCGAAAAAGCAGGAATAATTACCAGGGAAATTAAAACTAAATAATCTTATATAAAATTAATAATTTAAAAAAAATATACCTAAAAAAGGGCTTCGGGTAATAATAAAAATAATATTAATTAAAAGGGCCGCCTAATTATAAGTAAAATGCTTAATAATCCGAATGCGATTCCTTATAATATAAGCCCCGGGCCCTTTTATAAAAGGAGAAAAAATGCGAGGGCGAGGGAAAGCGAAGATTATATAATAAGGTATAGGAAAAAAAAAAGGCTGGTTTATAAATATAATAGGTTTAAAAAAACCAGGAGGCCTGCTGGCCATTAATAAACGCCGAATAAAAGTTAAAAGATTAGGGAGCCCCTTATAAGTTTCCTTATTATTATTTTGGTTTAAATGGGATATATTTTAAAAGGATTAGGGAGTAAATTAAAAAAAAGGGGTAATAAAGGGAGCGAGTATTTAAGGGAAAAAGGGCTTGGAGAAAGGAAAAAAAGCGAGGAATATATAAAAAAAAAAGCATTGCAGGGAGAAAAAAGGCACCGATAAAAAGCATATAAGAGGAAGGATTATTAAAGGTATAAAAGGAAAAAGAGGGAAAAAAGTTGGGCCAAAAATATTTATATGGTTATCCGATTAAAAATGGGAGGCCTATTAATAATTATAAAAATTATAGGAATTATAAGGATAATAGGGCAAAAGGGTAATAATGGGAACGCTTAAGGAAATACCTATTTATTTAAAAAAATACCACCATTTATTTAAAACCCGCCAGTATATTTAAGCCTTATAAGTATAAATACCCCCTTTTTCCCCCCTATATTTCCTCGATTTTTTCCAACCATACCATCTCCCAGCCTTAAATCTTTATAATATAATCCTGCTTAGCTTATTCTCCATTTTAATTTAATTCCTTATTTTTAAATTCCCTTACACTTTAAAAGCTTATATTACCCTTAGCCTAACCCCCGGCATTTAATACCTTTTTAACCCTTTTAACCTAAGAATTTTAATCCAAACATACCTTTTATTTTTTATTTTTATTTAATAAAATAAAAAAGCCCTAAGCAGTATTATTTTAATAATAAAAAACTATACCTTCGAAGGGTTAAAATTAAAAAATAAAACCAGCGTTTAAATACCTAAATATTAATTAAAGTTTTTATTTAAATTATCCCGAAAGGTAATTCTTTATATAAAAGCCCTTATTAAACCTTAGCGCCTATATAAAAACCAGGCCCGTTAAAAAGGGCCAATCCCCTCGTATATTTTATACGTGGATAACCTAAAATTTAAAGAAATTGCCCAAAATAATATAAGCATAATTATTAAGAATATATTTAATCCTATCGACCGCCATAAAAATAACCGCTTCCGCTAATAGTTCCGAAGGCCTATTATTATTAAAGCGTTTTTTATAAACACTTGGGCATATATATATAATATTATTAAATTATTAAAATATAATTAACCTTTTTTTTATTAATAATTAATTATTTATAAAAATTATCTCGAAATATATAGCGGGGTAAATAATATTAGGTTTATAATTACGGACTTTAAACCCTTAAGGGGGCCTAAAAATATGCCAATTATTAAAAACCAGGCGGCCCTTATAATTCCCCTATAATACCCGTTCTTTAAAAATTATAATTTGCTTGGTATAATAAAGGCAGGGGTTAACCCTATAATAAAAGGGCAAAAAAACCCGCGAATAACCTTTATCCAAAATTACCATAGGGGTATAATACTTATTACGTTTATACCAAAAAACATAGGAGAGGATTTTAAAAGGTATATATGGAAGGTTTATATAAGGTTTTTAATAATATTTTAAAATAAAATTAATAGGGATATATTTAAAAAGTACGGCCTTTAGTTTAAGGTCCTCCTTATAATAATTATCTTTATATAAATTAGCCCCTTTTACCGATCTCAGCACCTTATAATATTAAAAACGCTTAGGATTATAATTTATAAATAAAAAATAATGTGGATTTATACGCGAATAAAAAGGGAGGTTTACGCTAATAAAAAGGCCCTTATATTTTAAAAATTAAAGGATAGTGGAAAAAGGTTATAGTACCGCCTTCGAGAGTTAAAATTAGGCATAAGGGGAAAAGGGAAAAGGAACCATATATTATATCCCTTCGGGCCACCGCCTAATAATTATATAAGGCATTTTATAAATTAAATAAAGGTGTTTTATATAAATTACTTAAGGTTTATAATAAGCCCTAACCTATTAAGGAATCTCCTTAAAACAGGGTAATTATAAGGGGAAATTAGCATTATTATTCGGTATAAGGTCTTTTTACGTATAATAACGGAAAATAATAATCCCCAGGGCTATTTAATTAATAATAAAAAATGGTAAAGCCTAAATACGAATATAAATATTACCGGAATACATTCCTATATACTTAATATTCGTATAGGCCTTAGGCCTCCTTTAATACGCCTTAAGCTTCCTAATACTAGGGTAAATTCCATAACTCGTAAAGGGGTAAACCCGTTTAACTTTTATACGGAAAACCAAAAGGATATAATAAAATTAAAATTGGGAAATAATATGGATTCGGACTTAATTTATATAATTAATCCTATACACTAAAGGCGAAGGGGCCAAATGGCCTTGGAAAAAAAAAGGGATAATAACCGCCCTTATAAATCTCCTAAGGGAGAATATATATTACCGGAATAAAAGCCTAATTTATTAGAGTTATTTAAACTACCATTACGCACCCCTTCCCTTCCTTTTTTACCCTTCGCATACTCCATTACGCGCGCACCCCCCGTTAATTATTAATCGCTGCCCTTATCCCTACCCTTAAAAATAACCTCGTTTTCCCCACATATAATTCCTATTTTTAAATAATTACCACGACCCCAACTCCCCTCGTATACTAATTAATATTAATAGGTATATAAAAAATAATATAGGCCGTTTTTTAATATTAAGGTGGATAATAATTTCGAAATGTTTAAGGAGAAGGTTATTAAGGAGCCCTTATACCGTTTATTAATAAAAAAAAGGGCCCACCGGCCGGAGAACCCTAGGTTTTACTTTATTTAGCATTATTTACCCCGTCCCGGACCTAATATATAGCCTATTTATACCGAGAATCTCCCGGGGTGGGTTATTATTAAAAGGAATATTAAGCGAAAGGCTGCGGAAGAAAAGGAAAGAAAGGAAGCTCGAAAAAGAAAGGCGGTAAAAATAAAAAATACGGCTTATAATATTAAGCATGGCCAGCGCCGCCGATTTAAAAGGATTAGGAGGGCTTTTTAAGCTCGATTAGCACCTAATTATATAAAAAGGGGGGATAAGTGTTTTATTTCTTATTTTATAAATTATTCGGAGCAGGGCTTAAATACCATTAATTAAAATAAACCCTCCGGGGAAAATAAAGGTTGGGGCGTAATAAAATCTATAAAAATAAAACTATATAATTTTATTTAATTATAATAAAATAAAAAAGGGAACCCGTAATTATTATAAAAAAGTAATTAATAATATACGAAGGGTAAAAAAGCGAATAAATCGGCGATATTAATAGGAGCCAGGAAACTTTTCCTAAAATTTTTCGGACCGCGGGGCGCGGTTTTTTATTATAAATTAATAAAATATAACGGTGCCGGAGGTATTCCCCGTTATATTTATACCAAAGACCGGCGCCCGGCGTAATTGTTTAAATAATTAATTTAAAGCCTTAAAATAATCCTGTATAGAATTATATAAAAAGCCAGGAGAACCCCCGGGATTTATAGGACTTCTGGGAGGGTAATAAACCATGGCGGCAAAAACTTGGTCATGGAAATGCAACTATTATTTAATACATTATATTTTCCCCCAAATATCCTATTATTATTTAGGGATAATCCTGTACAGGATTATTTTATATTTTCTGAAGTATTGCCGCTCCTAAATAGGCAACTGGAGGTTTAACCAAACCAAACAGCTTGGTTTTAAACACCGACCATGCAGCGAGGTTATCAGACCTACTCCCCGCTACAGTAGGTTAAAAGTATTCCTATCCCTAAGGCATTAATAACGGTGGTAATCGAAATGCTCGAGAAGCGAAGAAAAAAGGGGGTAATTAAACCAAGCTAAACGGCGTACCGTAACCCCTGGTTCTTAATTAAAAAAAAAGATAGGAAATACCGCTTAATTAATTTAGCGGAAAGGTTTAATTCGGTTATAATTCGTAATGCTTTTATACCTTTAATTACCGATAAATTTATAAAAAATATAGCCTATTACCAGCTTATTTTACTCCTGGATTTTTACTCCGAATATAACCAAATGGTGCTCGATTTAAAATCCCGAGATTTTATTATTTTTATAATATTCGCCGGCCTATTTAAAATAACCACGCTTCCGTAAGGAGGAACGAATAATATTGCTTAATTTTACAGGATTATTTCCATTATTTTTTTAGGTTTTATTCTAATAATATACAGAATACTTATTAATAATATTACGGTTAAAGGTTTTATTATTATATATAATAGGCGAGAAATTTACCCAGGGGTACGGTAATACGTGGCCGAATATATTAGGAATTTAAATTAAATATTATTGCGAAATAAACTGGCCGGGACCACGATTTTAATGGTTAAATTTAAATGGTGCCAGAAATTAACCGTAATAATAGGTTTTATATGCGGAACGAATGGCCGTAATCCTAAATAAACCAAGGTTATTAAAATTAAAAAATGGACGGTTTTTAAAAATATATCGGATATTAAAAGATTTATTAATATAGTGGTCTTTTACCGAATATTTATTAAGGATTTTACTTATATTATTAAACCCCTATACGAATTTATCCGTATAGGGGCGTAGTTTATTTGGGAGGAAAAGGATATAAAAATAACGGAAATTTTTAAATAAGCCTTAATATTACCCCCAGTTTTAATTAAAATTAATTATTCCCCGAAGGCAGGGCGTATTATTATTAAAGTAAATATATTAAAAACCGGATAGGGAGTATGGATTGGCCAAAAAAGGGAAGGGAAGATTTTAATGGCGAGGTATAAGTTTAATTATTAAAAAGAAGCCGAAGGAATATATTATTTGGCCAAATTAAAATATAAGGGGCTGCTTATGGTTTTAAAGCAATTATAAAATTACCTATACGGCGCGCATTTTACCCTTAAAATAAATACGGTTAATATAATATATTAATTTAATAATAATATTATTAACCTACCCGGAGCACTTATTATTAAATAAATCGTATAAATACGGTAATTCGATTTTAATATAAAGTATATATTAGGAAATAAAAATATTATGGTAAATATATTATTATAAAAACCCCCAGGACCTTTAAATAAGGAAAATAATAAATTAAAGGAAAATATCGAAAATTTTATTAATATATAATTATATATACTTAGGATTATATAAAATTAGAGGAATATTAAGATTTTAAGAGGAAAAGTATAAAATAATAAATCCTAAAAAATAGCGTATTTTTTTATTACCTTTAAAAAACCGAGTAATATTCCTTATAAATTATTCCTTTATTAAAAAAGGAAGGCTTTAAATTATTTAATAAGGGACTAAAAGCTTTGGCGTAAAACCTTAAGGAATAAATTATAATTATAATTTATAATTAATAATAATTAAACCCGGAAATATATTATTTAAAATAATTATATTTATAAAGGGTATAAAGGACGGAATATTATATTTAATTTTATCGCTTAATATTATTATTAAAAAAAATAATAAAAATAGGTATAGGAGGTATTAAAAACCTGCCCAATTTATTAAAAGTAAAACCTTTAAAGGCCTAAAATACCGCTAAAGATCTTTAACCCCATTCTAACCCCCTTTTTTAAGGTTTCGCTCGATATTTTTTAAATACCACCAAGGAAAGGGTATATTTATATTATATAGGCCAAATATAATTTAATAGGATGGATTAAAGGGCGATTATTATAAAAAACCATAATAGGGTAAATGGCCAATTTCGTTTAGCAGGATATAATTTATAGGCATAAAATATATGGGAAATTAATAATTAATAAAGGACCAAAAAACCGAGGGTTTTTGGACAAGTTTATAAAGCGAATAGGCCTGGCCAAGATTACGGTATCGGTGTACAATTTATAATCGTAAAAGGGAATAAAACACTACTATTTAAATACCAGGGACGTATTATTAAAATTAAACGGCAGCTGGGTTAATATATACCCAGGGGTATTAATAATATAAAAAGTTATAATAAATTAAATTATAGGATTTTCCCTATACGTATTATTATACGGTTAAAAGATAATCACCCTTATTAAAATGGCGCTCCTTACCTGGAGAATAATTAATTAAAAAGATAATATACCGTACGCGAACTTTTTAACGGAAAAAAGCCGGGCAATAAAACGGAAAAAAACGGATTTGGCGGAGGCAGCCCGAATTTTACGACGGAATAAGGAAGCCAGGGCCAAGTACGTGGATAAAAAGAATAACGGGAAAATAAGGAAAATTCTATTAAAAGAAGGGGATTTAATATTATAATAAATACTAATTATAAGGGTTAGGAGTATAAAAAATAAGCAAAACCTTGGATGGATAAAATCTTATATTATTTATAAGCTTTCGAATAAAGGAAAAACGGTGCAGTTTAGGGAGCCCTATAAAGAATGCCCTCCCTTTAAATATATAATCGGAAATAATAAGGTTAAGAAATTTGTCCAAAAGAACGGATGGTGGAATAAACCGGCAGGAATTAATAATAATACCTGGAAAAAATGGGAACCTTATTTAAAATAAAATAATAAATTAGGAAAGGATTGTATAGGATTAAGCGATAAGAAAAATGGCTCGGAAAACTATATCGGGGATAATATATTAAAAAATTTAGATAAGGATTAACGCCGAACGGTAATATTTTATAATAATAATTAAAAGGAAAAAAACGATTTAGCCGAACGTATTATTATAATATTACGGCCAAGAAAACCACGTAATATAAAAAAATTAAAGAATAAAGAGCGGGAATCGGGAAAAGTACCTTTTTTAAAAATAATAAAAAAAGTACAATTTTAAATCCTAATAATAGCCATAAAAGAATGCGGTAATATTCCTTTTATGGAGGAATAAAGCTGTATAATATTATAAAACCTTTAAAGGAATTATTATATAAAAAAAAATTCCCCTTTTTTTATATCCCCTCCCTTATATAATAATAAGCCCCAACCAGTTTAAAACTAAATATTATAAAAGGACCTAATAAAAACCATATACTTAAAACTTCGTTAATAGCCCAAGGTGTATATATATATATATATAAAAAACCATATTCCCTTATTTAAAAATTTAAAAGGGAATGGTTTTACCCTTCCTTTTTCCCGTTCCCACACCATACCGAATGGCCCTATCCTAAACCATTTATAAATGGTAATTAAAAACAGCTTCCTAATTTTAAAAAAAAATCACCCGTTTAAGTTTTAATTTATTCGTTTAATTTACGGAGAAAAAAGGGCGGGATCCCTATTTAAAGGGCCATACGCAAGAGTAAAAATTCCTTCGTGGGAAAAACTTAATTTTTTATATTAAAGAACGCCATTAAATAATCCTATATAATATAATTTTTATTCTGGTAATAATAAAAGGATTAATCGCGGGATAAAAAAATTATGGTTTAATTTTTAAAAATTTATAATATCCCCTATTCCTTGCGAAAGCGTAGACCTTTATAATAAGCAAAAGCCTAAAAGGCCGCCACGCCACCATTATTATTTCCTTTAAAAGTTTTACCTTGGCCATCCCCTCGATTATAAGCGCCAGAAAAACCAGACCCTTGTACCGGCTGTATAAAAAGCCTGGTTAGGCCGGGAATATTTTCAGCCCCCAAATTTAAAATATTTATAATTTTTAAAAAATTAAAACCGCTAAAAATAATTTCGAAATAATCCTTTTAATATTTAATATTTTATTTTTATACCGTATTATTAAATAATTTTTTAATACGGAATTTTTTATAAGGGGTATAACTATTATAAGGAGAATTAAAGTTCGAAATTAATATATATTTTTTAAGGCCTTTATTTTCGGTTATATAAATCTTACCAAACCAAAAATAATTATTATATTTATTTTCGGCGTACTTAGAAACGAAAATATATTCGAAAAAGGGGAATATATAATAAATAAAAGTATTAAATTTTTAGCCTTAAAAATAACTCGCCCACCCAAAGATATAATATTTATAAGGGTTTTTATTTATTATACCTTTAAATTATACGGCCAATGCTTATTAATAATAAAAATAAAAAAAGAAATATAAACCATTTATAATTTACCTTAAAAAGCCTTTATATAAAATGGGAATAATAATAGGCCGATTAATCCTTTTATATAATACAGGGGCCAGGCTGGTAGTTTTAAAAAGGGTCTTAAACATATCCAGATTAATATATATGGCCATATAAACACAGTTTAAAAAAGGGTCCCTAAATAGGCCAAATTAAAAATAATAAAGGATATTTTAAAAAAGTAATAATAATTAACCCTGCTTAGCCTTAAAAGGTAAAAATGAAAAAGGTGCGAAGATGGAATAAACCTTATAAACGAAATTAAAAACCGGCTTAAACCGGGTTCTTTTAATAAGGCTTAAGAATAGCCTTGGCGGAAAAATACTAAACTGGAAAGCCTAAACGGTATCGTGCTTAAAAGGTATTTTAATTTTAAAAACCGTAACCGTACGCTAGGGTGGTTAATTTAGGGGGATTAAATTAAAGAAAAAGGTAAAAAAGGACCTTTTAAATAAACCCTGGGAAAAAAGGCCCGGGCTGGTTTATTATATAAGGCTAAATTAATAAAAGGTATAAGGCAATAGGGGGGATAAAGGAAGCCGAGCAGGGCCGCTGGAACCAGTGGCTAGGTTTTAAAATACCCGATTAATACGGCCTTGCGGCCTAGCCGGTAAAGGAGAAAAAGCAGGAGCAATTACCAGGGAAATTAAAATTAAATAGCCCTATATAAAGCTAATAATTTAAAAAGAATATACCTAAAGGAGGGCTTCGGGTAATAATAAAAATAATATTAATTAAAAAGGCCGCTTAATTATAAGTAAAATGTTTAATAATCCAAGTACGGTTTTTTATAATATAAGCCCCGGGCCTTTTTATAAAAGGAGAAAAAGTATAAAAATAAGGAAAAATAAAGGTTATATAATAAGGTATAGGAAAAAAAAAAGGCTGGTTTATAAGTATAATAAGTTTGGAAAAACCAAAAGGCCTATTAGCCGTTAGTAAATGCCGAATAAAAGTTAAAAGATTAGGGAGCCCCTTATAAATCTCCTTATTATTACTTTAATTTAAATAGGATATATTTTAAAAGGATTAGGGAATAAATTAAAAAAAGGGGGTAATAAAGGGAGCGAGTGTTTAAGGGAAACAGGGCTCGGAGGAAGGGAAAAGAGCAAAAAATATATAAAAAGAAAAGCATTATAAGGAGAAAAAAAGCACCGATAAAAAGTATATAAGAGGAAGGATTATTAAAGGTATAGGAGGAAAGAGAGGGAAAAAGTTGGGCCAAAATATTTATATAATTATTCGATTAAAAATGGGAGGCCCGCTAATAGTTATAAAAATTATAAAAGTTATAAGGGTAATAAAATAAAAGGGTAATAATAGGAATGCTCGAGAAAATACCTATTTATTTAAAAAGATACCATTGTTTACCCAAAACCCGCCAGTATATTTAAGCCCTATAGGTATAAATACCCCCTTTCCCCCCCCCCCCCATATTTCCTCGATTTCTTTTAATCATACCATCTCCCAACCTTAAATCTTTATAATATAATCCTATTTAATTTATTTTTTATTTTAATTTAATTCCTTATTTTTAAATTCCCTTACCCTTTAAAAGCTTATATTACCCTTAATTTAACCCCCGATATTTAATACCTTTTTAACCCTTTTAACCTAAGAACTTTAATCCAAACACACCTTTTATTTCCTATTTTTACCTAATAAAGCGAAAAAGCCCTAAGTAGCATTATTTTAATAATGGGAAATTATACCTTCGAAGGGTTAAGGCTAAAAAACGAAACCAGCGTTTAAATACTTAAATATTAATCGGAGTTTTCGTTTAAACTATCCCGAAAGGTAATTCTTTATACGAAAGCCCTTATTAAACCTTAATACTTATATAAAAACCAGGCCTATTAAGGAGGGCCAATCCCCTTGTATATTTTATACGTGGATAACCCAAAGCTTAAAAAAATTGCCCAAAGAAATATAAGCGTAATTATTAGGGATATGCTTAACCTTATTAATCGCTATAGGAATAATCGTTTCCGCCAACGGCTTTAAAGGCCCATTATTATTAAAACGTTTTTTATAAATACTTGGGTATATATATATAATATTATTAAATTATTAAAGTACGATTAACCTTTTTTTTATTAATAATTAATTATTTATAAGGATTACCTCGAAATATATAACGGGGTAAATAATATTAGGTTTATAATTACGGATTTTAAATTTTTAAAGGGGCCTAAGGATATACCAATTATTAAAAACCAGGCGGCCCTTATAATTCCCCTATAATACCCGTTTTTTAAAAATTACGATTTATTTAATATAATAAAAATAGGGGTTAATCCTATAATAAAAGGATAAAAAAACCCGCGAATAATCTTTATTTAAGGCTGCCCAAGGGGTATAATATTTATTATATTTATATTAAAAAACGTAGGAAAGGATTTTAAAAGGTATATATAGGAGGCTTATATAAGGTTTTTGGTAATATTTTAAAATAAAGCCAATAGGGGTATATTTAAAAAATACGGCCTCCGGCCTAAGGTCCTTTTTATAATAATTATTTTCGTATAAATCAGCCCTTTTTACCGATCTTAATACCTTGTAATATTAAAAACGCTTAGGATTATAATTTATAAGTAAAAAATAATATGGATCCATACGCGAATAAAAAGGGAGGTTTATGCTAATAAAAAGGCCCTTATACTTTAGGAGTTAAAGAATAATGGAAAAAGGTTATGGTACCGCCTCCGAGAATTAAAATTAGGTATAGGGGGAAAAGGGAAAAGGAACCATATATTGTATTTTTTCGGGCCACCGCCCAATGGTTATATAAGGCATTTTATAAATTAAATAAAGGTGTTTTATATGAATTATTTAAGGTTTATAATGGGCCCTAATTTATTAAGGAACCTCCTTAAAGCAGGGTGATTATAAGGGGAAATTAATATTACTACTCGGTACGAGGTTTTTTTATATATAATAACGGAAGGTAATAATTCCTATGGTTATTTGGTTAATAATAAAAAATAGCAAAGCCTAAATACGAATACAAATATTACCGGGATACGTTTTTATATATTTAATATTCGTATAGGCCTTAGGCCTTTTTTAATATACCTTAAGCTTTTTAATATTAGGGTAAATTCCATAATTTATAAAGGGATAAACCCGTTTAATTTTTATACGGAAAACCAAAAGAATATAATAAAATTAAAATTGGGAAATAATATAAATTCGGATTTTATTTATATAATTAATTTTATACACCGAAGGTAAAGGGGCCAGGTGGCCTTAAAAAAAAAGGGGGTAATAACCGCCCTTATAAATCTTTTAAGGGAGAATATATATTACCGGGACAAAAGTTTAATTCGTTAAAATTATTTAAATTATTATTACGTACCCTTTCCCTTCCTTTTTTACCCTTCGTATATTTTATTATACGCGTATTCTCCATTAATTATTAATTATTATCCTTATCCCCACCCTTAAAAATAGCCTTATTTTCCCCACGCGTAATTTTTACCTTTAAATAATTACCATAACCTTAATTCCGTTTATATATTAATTAATACTGGTGGGTATATAAAGAATAATACAGGCCGCTTTTTAATATTAAGGTGGATAATAATTTTAAAATATTTAAAAAGAAGATTATTTTAAAGCCCTTATACCGTTTATTGGTAAAAAAAAGGGCCCACCGGCCGAAAAATCCTAGGTTTTATTTTATTTAATACTATTTACCCCGTCCCGGTTTTAATATATAACCTACCTATACCGAGAATTTCCCGGGGTGGGCTATTATTAAAAGGAATATTAAGCAAAAGGCTGCGGAAAAGGAAAAAAGAAAGGAAGTTCGAAGGAGAAAGGCAGCGAAAGCGAAAAATGCGGCCTATAATATTAAGCATGGCCAGCGCCGCCGATTTAAAAGGATTAGGAGGGCTCCTTAAGCTCGATTGGCTTTTAATTATATAAAAAAGGGGAATAAATGTTTTATTTTTTATTTTATAAATCGTTCGGAGCAAAGTTTAAATACCATTAATTAAAATAAACCCTCCGGGGAAAATAAAGGTTAAGGCGTAATAAAATTTATAAGAATAAAGCTATATAGCCTTATTTAATTATAATAAAATAAAAAAAGGGAACCCGTAATTATTATAAAAAAGTAATTAGTAATATATAAAGGGTAAAAAAGCGGATAAATCGGTAATATTAATAGGAGCCAGGAAATTTTTCCTAAAGTTTTTCGAACCGCGGGGCGCGATTTTTTATTATAAATTGGTAAAATATAGCGGTGCCGGAAATATCCCCCGTTATATTTATACCAAAGACCGGCGCCCGGCGCGATTACTTAAATAATTAATTCGGAGCCTTAAAATAATCCTGTATAGAATTATATAAAAAGCCAAAAGGACCCCCGGGATTTGTGGGACTTTTAAAAGGGTAATAAACCATGGCGGCAGAAACTTAATTATGAAAATATAACTACTATTTAATATATTATATTTTCCCCCAAATATTATATCTTCGTTTAAGAATAATCCTATATAGGATTATTCCATATTTTCTGGAGTATTACCACTCCTAAATAGGCAACTGGAGGTTTAACCAAACCAAACAGCTTGGTTTTAAACACC